>CM046888.1:6385895-6490834 GCA_025688845.1 Cucumis hystrix | reverse complement strand
TTATTGTTATTATTTTATTGTTATTATTTTATTGTTATTATTTTATTGTTATTATTGTTATTGTTATTGCATCTTGTCAAAATCTGAAGGATAAAACCCCTCATTCTCTATTAAAGAAATCTACATTTGCAGGTAGCAATATCCTCCAAACTTGCTTGGAAACATACGCTAACTTTTATGCTGCCGTTTCTGTGACACAAACACATTTCCACATACACACTAGGTTATTGTGAATGTGATCAACCTTATGTTTCCCAAAAAGCAATCATTTAGTTTATTGAGTAATCAAGAAAGCAATAAGTTTTCAATAAACATACACTATAGTTAATTGTCTTTTTTTCTTCTTTTTTTTTTTCTCTAATTGAGCATCTACTTGAACTTGATTGACCATAAGAAATATCTTCTTTATTGTAAAAAAAAAAAAATTCTCAATGAATCTACTTTCCTTAAATTATTTATTTATATTGATAGAAGTGTGATGAAAAAGCAACCATAAAAAAATGTCATGGATTTACTAATTAGAGAACACACTTCATAGAATAAGACATTTTAGTTGTAAGTCAAAACTAAGTCAAAATTGATGAAGGGTATGGAATTTAGCCAATTTATGTCCTAACAAAATGCAAAGGGACAAATCTTCTCCTAAGAGAGTGGAAGCCAACTGTGAAGGATATCCTTAATAATGACTAGAGATCCCTACAAGCATATTACTATTTTCTAACCTCAGTTCACTTCAACAACACATCCACTATAGGAACTTTATATAGGCTTTGGTGTTGCCACACGACCTTATATATATATATGTATGTGTGTCTTAATTTACACATTTCCTTGCTTTCTACAATAATATACATGTCAATGTGTATATTGTCTTACAATGATGTAATCCCACCATTATATATTATATGCTCTACCCTCCACACCTCATCCCCTTCTTTCCATGGTCAACCATTTCCCATCTTGCTGTCTTTCTTAAACAACTTGCTGTCTTTATTGCACATGGTCAACTTCTAGTCAACTTGCACTATCTACACCTAACAACTTTAGCTTAGACACATCAATACTCATGATACTGATCCTTTAGAATGTCTACTTAAATCATGCAAACACTTCAAAAAGTATATTATATTGTGTAATCGTAGTAGCTAACAATTTTAAAAATAATAAGTAAGTGTATTGACCTTCTAAAAATTTTCTAATATAATAAAATATGTCAGTGATAGATTTCTATCGTCGATAGATTTTGTGGTTTATCGGTGAGAGACCATAAAAGTCTATTAGTTAGACGATAGAAGTTTATTGTCCAGCTTTTTATATGTGCAAATATTTTAAATGTTATATATACTAATATTTTAATTTTTATTACTATATTTGCAACTCTACCAAAATTATTTTAGCTTAAACATAGGTGAAGGTTTAAGATACTGAGAATGACTTTCAATGTCGTACAAACACTTAAAAATCATCTTTTGAATGTTTAAAAAGTTGCAACAAACAAGTGTACTATGTATGGATGGTAGTTGGTATTTCAAGGGGACTTCAAAATGCAAGTATATGATCCAGACCCTTTTTTCACCACTTGTTAGTGCTATATGCCAATTAGAATTGACATCTCAATTCAATATTTTACATTAAAGCATCCTTTATTTCCAATAATAATGTTTTATGGAGAGAGGAGGCAGTGATTAAGAATTTAGGATGGAAGTTCAATCTAGAATCAAACAAAATTAGAAAGCATAAATGGTAGATAAATCGATACAAATATTTTATTCTTATTCACTGTGCTCATAAACAAAAGAAGAAAAAATAATTTTATTATTAAAGAAATTTATTAGATTATAAAGATTATAGAGTGTCTTTTAGATCATGTTAAAGAATTTATGTATATAATGTATTATTCATAGATGATTCCATGTTTGTTCATTTGATGAAACTTGACATATGACATATTGAAGAGATTTTGTATTGAAGAGATTTCAATAGTTGGAAAAAAACTACAAAAACTAAACATATATATGACATATATATATAGAAAAGTAGAAGAGGGTTTAGTATGATGAAATCACTAGTTGATTGTATAATGCTTTGACATAATGTGTTGGGCACTATATATGTAAGGACTCTTTTGTCTAGTTTCCTAATGGGGTGTTATGCCTAAGTTTTAGGCCCACAAATCCATGTCCTTCCATATGGAAAAATAAAGTGCCTTTTCTTAGCTTTAATTTATACTTTTTTCCATTTCATTTCATGGAAAAAGGGATAGATATGACTTCCCTTAACAACACTACAAAAACTTTACCTTTAAATCATTTATACATATCATAGAGTGCTAGAAAGGTGTTGTAAGATAACTCAAGAATATCATATTTCTATGCTCCAAGCATTATTGTGGGATAGAATTTTCAATCTTTATTACTCATCTCTATCCAACAGTAATATTGAAGTTGTATATGAAATTATTTGCTTGATAAAATATTTTGATCTTTTATATTTTTAAAATTTGAACAACTTGAATAGTCTTTATTGTAATTTTCCCTCTGATCTGTTGAAGTACAATTATCAATGTATAAGGCCTAGAAGATGCATTATTGTTGCCTACATATATATAACCTTTTTTGGCCTTCTTGGATAACATGATATATATAACGTTTATTTCAATAGGTACACATATAGTTTCAAAAATTACATGAGATTAATTACATGACAATTCGGTCATGTGGCAATATAGTAGCTAATTAATATAGTATAATATTATATAATAATTTATTCGAATAGAATTTAATTGGTAAGATATCAATTTTCAATTAAAAGATCGATAATTTAATTTTCTCAAAAAAAATAGAAAAAAATTTCCAATTTAGTACTTGGCTAAAATAGACCAATTAAGCACATTCAATGGGGTTAAAAAATCTCTCCACACCTAAGCTATTTGTGTAGACACTTTAAAAATGTTCAAGAATAGTTAGGGTTTTGTGTATTGTATTTTATTTATCATTATCTCCTTTGTTTCTTTCTATTCACCCTTTAGATATATCCCTCAATTAAACTAAATAAATAAATAAAATAATATAGTTTTTTCATCAATTCTAATGATATAGTTAAAACATTATTTATCAAACAAATTATTATATTTAATTTACTGAGACAAGTTTAATAATGTTACTGTTCACATTATTTATGGCCAAACAAAGATAAAATTGTAAAATCTGATCCAATTAATTGGACAAGTATACATTATAAATGTATGGGTAAAAGGCCACATTAATGCGCTCTAACTAGCTTCTGTTGCACCATCAACACCATTTAATTTTACTCACTTCTTTTTTAAATTTTAGGTTGCCTGTTAATTACATGATCACTATAAATTATGATATATTATCTTCAATATGTATTTCATTGATTTCATGAGCATGTGTTGATTTTTTATACATGGTAATGGGCCCTATTTCTCAGTATACAAGTTCAAAATATTTTTGTGTTTAGGTTGAGTAATAGCTAAGTATGAAATATGTTATCTATTTCAGTTTAATTTAGGGTCGTTATGTGATATTACGTTTATTATTGTATATTTTATAGATATTTAACAATTCGAATGTAGAATGTGGTGATTATGTCATTTCAAAGCTAATTAGGGTGATTTAGAGTCAAACAACGTCAATCAAAACGAACTGAGTTAAGAGAATGAGCAAAAGAAGCCACTTATGCATCTGCCAACTTGCAGAGTTGCAGTGCCCTACAGCGTTAGGGGCGACATTGTAAGACAAACTGGTAACCACTAGTAAAAAAGCCTTGTGAGCGCCGCGACACTCAAAAGTTTAAAGCTGACAGTCCCCCACGCAGAGCTTGGAGAGTGAATTTAGTAAATTATTAGGCACGAGTTTGGACGACAAAAGTCATCATCCATTGAGTTAAATTAAAATATATATAGACCACTAAATAAAGTTGATTCATGAAAATATTTTAATTCACTAGTTAAATAATAATCAAATCCATGTTCTCTAATGTTTACCATATAACTTTCTTCATTAGCAATCAACTTGTTCGACGATCACTTGATCTAGTGACCAATTTCAGTGAAGACGACCTTCACTAATCAAATCAATGACGACCATTTATTTGACCAACTTCGATGTATGGATCCAACAAACATCACCTCTAGCCTCTACTTTTGTGGACCAGCACATCTAGCAACTCCCTTCAATGGCCAACTCCAACTATCACCTTCAACAACTAATTCGATCTATCAGATAATATAAAGTTCTATCTTAAAACCAATTGAAATTAATTTTGAGAAGTAACTCATCTATTTTTATAAGGAGTGTATGATATATCCTTTGGTGTTTCCAATGTAGGATTCTCAATATGCCTCTTAAGATGGTGCCTCTTTTGGTCATTCTTGGCCAAATCACAATTCGGTCTTTTCATTGAATCAAATACTTGTTTAGGCTTTATCGGCTCTAACACCATATTAGATTGTACGAAGATCTAAAACCATCTTAAATAGTTGATTGACCTAACAACTCAAGCTAGTATGTTTAAGGTAATATATGTTAAGAAAATGCTTTAGGATTGATTTCTTGTTATTTTGTTTATGTCCAAGTTTGTTCGTATTTTTTAGGAATTGGTTATTTCAATATTCATGATTTGTAATCGGAGAAAGTTTAGGGTCATGTTATTAGTGGGTAGTTATTTTTAAGACTTTTAATATTGTAATTTTTGCTTTGAATGTATGTATCTGCATTTTTGTGTTTTCAATTTACTGATATAATCCTCATTTTAGAAAACAACAATATATAATTATATTCTAACACTCTCCATTACCCTATATATGCCTAGCTATTAAATATGACATCAGTGTCCATGAAGTTGAAATGGGTATTTGGTCTCAAGATTGGTGAACCCAAAAGTGACACCATCTTGAGGGAGCCCGTAACGAATTCCATATTAGAAATATATTAAGGAATTTTACACTTCATATAAAGATAGATGAGTTATTCCTTCATTGTCATTTTCATCCTTGTTAAAATTGATTTTCACATGTGGTATTCTTTTATTTTGAGGTTAACCTTCTAATTAAAAAGAAGTGTGCATTTCAAGGGTCCATCTGTTTTAATGGAATGAGATGAGTTTGAAATGGAACGTGATACAGATTGCATGTTTATGGATTGAACGTTTTGGGTCCACAATTTGTAATACTTAACTCATTCCATTTTCACAATTTTTAATGCAACCTCTCTTTTTCATCCTTCACATTCCCATTTTTGTTTCGTCCTCGGTATCTCAGGCAATCCAACACTTCTCTAATTTTCGATTAATTTCTGATTACATTCCAATATCCTAAACAACCCTTGAGTGGTTTGAGCTTAGGAGCCTCAAACCTTCATGTATTGTGATTAAAAAATGTTATATTATCGATTGTGGGTTGGTTTGAGCCATCGATGAGGCTTGGTTGAATTGTTGTTAGTATACCAAGCATTACTACAAAAACAGATTTTCTTGACGTTTTTTCAAAGTCAAGAATCAATATACTCCATGTTTTTAAACATCCTTTAAAGTTTACAACTATTAATAAACGTCAAGACTATTAATTAAACTTTGATATTTTTTAAATGTAGAGAATATTGTTATTCTTTGATGTGCAAGGCGCGTAAAAAAATATAAGGGAACTCATCAAAAACCTTTTTGCACATCATGAAAATTTTGAAGATTTTTTTCTCACACCTACCTTAACAAAGGTAGGGTGGGGATTTGAACTCAAAATCTCGGGTCCAAAGGTACATACAAGTACCAGTTGAGCTAAGCTCATGTTGGCCAGCTTCTACAGCTTTTACAAATTTGAAAAATCCTAAATTACAAATTTTCTATTCAACTCATTAAAGTTGAACACAATAACTTATTTATTTTTGATAAAGTCACTTGTTTCAATCTAATTATAATTAGAATAGTTAACTTTTTAAAAAGTAATATTGTATTATTGATGAATAAAAAGTAATATAATTGAAGAAAAAAACAGTAAAGATTTAAGAATATTATTGATGAATATCTTGTTTTTTTAGCCCGTTAACCAAGGTTCGAATTTCGTGCTTTGTGAAAAATAATTTTTTCTTGATGATCTTTGCCCATGATCTTATCCTAAACCCAAATTTATATATATATATAAAAAATTATGAGCAACGCCCATCAACTTGATGAATTTTGTACATGACCTTTTTTTGGTCTTTGTCCATCAACATACCCTAAGCCCATCAGGAAATTCTAAACCCATCAAAAAATCCAAAACAAATATATTAATTTTTTTATGATAGCCATTGCATATCAAGAAAATTCATCCTTTGATAGGCCTCGTCCATCAAGAAAACTTAACTAACTTGATAGGTATTGTCACTCAACTAATATATTATCATTGATGTTTATTGTCTATCAAGAAATAGTTTTTTTGAAGTTTGTGGACCATCGAGGTAACTTTGTCCATCAAGAAAATCAAGAATCCACATTTTTTACATTTTTGTTCGTATTTCTCCAACAAAATAAGGAAACTTTTCTTGACGTATATAACCGTTAAGATAAACATTGTATCAAGAATTTTTTATTTTTTTTTATGATCATTTTTCATTACCATCAAGAAACCAAAATTTATGTGTGTCAAAAAAGACTAAATTTATAGTAGTGTATATGTATGTGTGGTAATTGTTAACTAATTAAAATTTTTAAATGTAGCAAAGTTTTTTTCTACTAGACACACAATCCCATAGATGTAAGAGATATTTGCATCAAATTGGATTATCATTTTGAGTTACTTTGTTTGTCAGTTATCAATGTTACAACATCGTGCTTCACATTTATATTTTATATGTTAAATTTTTCAAAAAGAATTCTAATAGCAATTTCAGTAAGAATTATAGAAAACCCTCCTTATACTTTCTCCTCCATTTCCTCTTGAGGCGTGGGTCTGAAAGAAAATTTTTATACCTAAATGATTGGAGATATTGGTTTATAAGTATAAATATTAAAGGTCTCATATTTAAATGTTCAGATTATTAATTATGTGTTTAGATATATAAGATAATTAATATTTGAAAGTTAAAAGAATGTATTTGATTTACCAGTTTGTATATTAAACTTAAAATTAAATAATTATTTAACGAGTTAAATAAAAGAGAACAAGTAATCATAAATTAGATGAATATTATTAATTAAGTATTAATTAAATTATTTTATTTAATAATTAAATAAAATATAATTTAATTAAAATTATTATAATTAATTATGAAATCTTATATTGAATAGTTTTATATAGTTAAAGATAACATAAAATATAAATGATAGATGTATTAGAAATTTATAGCATAAATAATATATTTATATTTCATAATTAAATCAAATTAATAATAATGGTTAATTGATATTAATTAATTAATTAATTAGGCTTCATTAATTTTTTAGATATAAAACTAGTTTGAAGGACATTAAAAATTTATTTGGGTTGGGTTTTAATATTTCCTGGACAATAATATTCTAGATTTTAAAATCTAAAAGTTTGTGAAACAAATCAAGATAATTAATGTGTGTCTAAAATCATGATAATTTATATGAAACACACAAAACTTGAATATAGAGGTGTTAAAACTGGTTTGGGTTGGTTTCACCTAAAATAGTCACAAACAACGTGAACTTATTATATTAATTATGGAAACATATACTTTTGTACTTACAATGAAATTATGTACACATCCATTTATTTTAATTTTATTTGATTTCACGATTTGTTAGATCGTTTATTCTCCAATAATTCTTAATAACACATTTTTAACACGTTTGGAAATAGAAAATTTATAGTACATGCCAATTTAAATTGAGATGCTAATTTTAATTGAATGTATTAAAATAATCACATAAGTTTTTTACATATTAGTATTTTACTCATTTTTAAAAGAAATAATTTAAAGAAATGACCCAATGCAACTCAAATATTTTATTAGTGGGCTAGGTTGAATTCATTATTTAAAACACACAAATAATTAAATTTGATCTAAAAAGTAATTTCAAGAACTATATAGTAATTACAATGGATAGCAGTTACGTAACAACATATTTAAATAATTATAAATATAATAAAATTTATTACTTGACAAATTTTTATTAAAATAGACTTTATCACTTTCTTTCTATTAACAATATACTATTTATGACTGATATTCTAATTAGAGTTATATCTCAACTTTATTAAATATACAAATTCTTTTGAAGGGTGATACTTTGAACATCATTCCTATCTTCGAAAGTGTTGTCAAATTTAAAGTTACAAAATTGATTTGAAACACAAAATATGAAATTGACAGTCATTAATGATTTATCCAAATATACAGAGGAAGTACAACGTAAAAGTAAACCACATAACTCTTATGATGAAGCACAATGCTTCCAGCAATTAATATCAATATCTCACAAGCCGACAAATAAAAGACTTAAAAAGTTCCAAATAATAATAATAATAATAATAATAACAATAATAAGTAAAAGTAAGAAAATTTAAAGAATTGAGAAGAGAAAGTCAGTAGCAGTACTAAACGTGAGCCTTGGAATTTGGTATATTATGGCTGGCTGTGGCTTGTGTTGATTGCATTACACATATATAGGTACCAAGATATATATATATAATATACAGGAAGGGTTATTTGTGTATTTGCGTGCAAATAAAGCTGCTATGTTGTTGAAAATTGACCATTCATATAAATGCTCTTATGTGAAAAAGAAAAAAGAAAGCCCTTACTTTCTCTTTAAAAAATTTATCAAACCGTTAAACGAGGGCATATGAAAACGACGATCACTCTAAACACTAAACCCTACCCTTCAACATTAGGCCGGCTCACCCCTTAACCCTAAAACCCTAACCCTAAACCCTAAAAATACACCTTTTTTCTTTTAATGGGATTGTGAACCCAACAAGGCCTTCTTTTTTTTGCGTGGATTGGGCAATACTATGTATTTATGTTTCCTTCACTCACATCCCAACTAAGGGTTTTTTCTTTTTAATATCAAATCAAACTAAAAGGAAGAAAAAAAAAAAAAAAAAAAAGGACCTCTCTTCTTCTTCTTATATTTTCAATCCATGCATGCCCTATTTGGGATGTACCCTTTTGCTCTGCTTTTTTACTAAAAAAATTGTACTTTTTGGATATGGGAATTGGTATTAACAACCCCAATAAATTCGTTTTCCTTTTCTATTTTTTTTCATATGTACTCCCTTGCTCTTCCTATTCTCGTTCCCCCGTTTTTTATCTTTCAGATGTAGCCTTGTTTCAACTCGTCTCTTCCTATCACTTTCAATCACAATGTAGAAACAAATATATTTCCTTTTTAAAAATGGAAATGTTAGATAACTTGAAGTTTTTTTGTTTCAAAACTAAATAGTAATAAAGAAACAGTTTTGTATCTAATATGTGAGGTATATTGATCTTTGTAAAATGTGAGATTCTTTTATCCTCTTCTTAAAGTAGATTTTTTTTTTTGGTTAACCATAGTTAAGTCACAATATCTTTTTATTAGACTAAATATTCATCTATGCTTTATGGACATTGATACCGTTTTAATACCGTTTTAAGTAAACATGAATTTAGATTCAATACTTAGATAACATGAGAGTTTATATCAAAATCAATTTGACAATAAAAAATAATAATCTATATTATAAATAGTGGGAGACCTCTCCATTTTTTCAACATAAGATCATTAATAAGAAATTTTTGTCATAAATTAGTGTTGTGGGAGAAGTACAAGTTTTTCTTTCTTTTTCTTTAAAAATAAATTCACAGGACAAGAGGGATCAAGGGTGCACCAAGACATCTCAACTAGATCGACACCTAATCTATAGCACCTTCATCCCACTCTAAACCAAAAACAATATCACTAATAGATGAAAAAGTACAAAACAAGCTAGAGAAGCTGGAAAATCGTTAATAAATAACCAATTTCTTTTTAATCTTACTATTCTTCTCTATGTATTGATTTGGTATTGAGTTGTTTCACATAAAAGCAAGCAATTTAAAGCTTACTAATGCTTTCTTTTCTTCTTGTTAGACTCCTTTTCCCGGTCATGGCCTACAAAAGCCAAACCAAAATTCACTCTTTTTCATGCCTTTAGTATTATTAGTTTTTTTAAAGTCTTCTTGCAGGTTCCACATGCCCTACCTTAGCTTTCCACAATCTATATTTTTATTTTGCCATAAGAATTTTGAAAAGTTATTTCGTATATTTTATTGTCTTTACTTAGGCTTTTGGAAATTTCCTTCCTTAATTAGAAAAGTTGTGTAGTGTTTAGCAAAAATAAGGAAACGATAAGAATCATTATTGAGATATCTCGATGTCTTCTAATCTTTCGTCATTGAGTACTTTGTTAAAAAAAAAATATCAAAATAGAACCATTGCATTACGTAAGGAAAAAAACAATGAAAGAGGAGATTCTTTTATCCTTGTAAGGTTTGAGATTTGGGTTTTTGTTTTCATTCTTGGTGCTTTAAGTTTTATAGCCATATACTTTTGTCAATAAGTTTTCAATTTGATTTTATTTGACTCTTTTAAATTTCAAAACACCATATTATTTTCATTTGATTTATTAGATTTCAATATTTTATAATTATAATTAATTTTTTTAGTATAATAATTATAAAAATAGAAAAGGAAGAATCAAACCTTTCACATTTAAGATGAAAACTCGTGTCAATTACCATTGATATAAGTTTATTTTAACAATTTAATTTTTTATTACATGCTTCATTCTAGAATTTGGTGTTATGATCTTTCCATTGGTTAATTAAAAATAATTATCATGAAAATATTTTTAATTAATATTGAGTTGAAAAATTGGAAATAATTAATCTAACTCTAAATAATTTAGCTATTTAAAATTATAGTAATTAACATTGGCACCAAAACATCAAAAGTAAATTTTTAATGGAAAAAAAAGAAGTTAAAATGTAAATATTGAAACATATAGGAATAAAATATAAAATGTAAACAAAACATAAAACTCATTATAGCCAACATCAGCTTCGTTCATTGATGATTAACCTGATATTCTTCCCTTAAGATTCAATATCCAAATAGTTCATAATCTTAGTTCAAAATTGAAAAGAATTTTTACCTAAAGGAATTAGTTTTAAGCTCAAATAACACTCCTCCCAACTTTAGGAAAAAAAACAATAATATTTTTTTAACAAATGAGAAAGTTTTAGGAGTATTTTTCCAATTCCAACTTTAAATTTTTTTTTTTGAAAAATCTTTGCTTAGTTCAATTTGATTTTTACTTCTAAAAGTGCATTATTGCTAATTTATTTTTTCAAGAAAGAAAAAGCGAAAATAAATGAAAATGTAAGCAATTATTTACCATTACCAAACACATTTTTCATATAATCTATAAAATATGAATCTTGAGCTTACTTTTTTCAAAAATGAATGTACAGCTAATCATGCACGTGTAACACAGCAATGGACATTTGTGACATAATCATAAACATGCACAATTATTTTAAATCAAATAATTTGTGTTTAGGCCATAAGTCCAACCTTTTTCTCAATGTAAATAAATAATTTGAAATTGGATATTGATTAAAGTCGTATTGGCTAATAAAAGTTCATAATGATAAAGTACATTCTGTAATAAATAATCGACAACTCCCCCAGCTCTCTATTAATGATGTAACACTAAAAGGTTATGAACTCTTAAGACGGCTGTGAGTGAATATATTAATTACAAGATCAATTCAACCCTTATCTAAGACTATAATTTAATGTCGTATTAAATTATCAATTATCAAATTTACTGTTTTTTCAATACCAATCCTATCTAATTCCATTCTGAAAATTAGATGAGAACCACTCTTATAAAAAACAAAGATAAAATTTGATCAATGAATAAAATATTGGACAAGGTTCACTTTTGACCAAACACTATGTTGAATTGTTGGGCCCAAAAGCCAACTACGGCTCAAGCCCACCTTAAGGCCCATGAAAATTCTATGAATACTATTTATCAAATAAGGGTGTTTTACTCTTCATTTTGTATTGTTTTATTTTGTCTTATCATCACATTATATATTAAAATTTCTTTAACTCGTCTGTCCTTTGTTGTGACCACATCCAAATTTTTAATCATACTTTATGTCAATATTTTAATTTGTTCGATTTATATAAAAGAAGGATATCAAAATCAACTTTGCTTATACGTTGTTTTTCATATTTAGATATCGAATATTCAATCATTTATCTCATAATTGTTATACTAGAACAAGAAAATCTAAAATTTAGTTTCTTTTGTTATTATAAGCATATTTTTTTTCGATTGTTTCTATATTTGTTGAAATTTTATCCAATGAATGATACCTTCTCTATAACTTAAAAAAAAAATAAAACTTTAAACAAATTATACTAACTAAAGTTAAAGCAAAAGAGCTGAGTAGGTTTAATATCAAACCTACCCTATAATCAGTTTGTTCTTTAAATAATTTTATTAACATATAAAACATCATATTGCAATTTTAGTGTTTTTCTTTTTCAAAAAATAATTTTATTAATGTGTTTTTCAAGACATGTCATAGAGGATATGCACTACATATATCGAACATATAAGAAATTAAAACCAATCTCAAAGCAAAATAAACACTATATATAGATAACATATATTAAAACCATATTATTAAAGTTTTATTAGTAAACAAACCAGTCAATCATATTAACAGAAACAATAACTCTCCAACAACAACTAGCTTGCAAAATTCAATTTTGAAAACTGTTATCCCATTGCAAATATTCTAAAAAGTATATGTACATGATAATAAGACCCCTTTTCCAAAAAGAATATCATAAACAAGTCAATGGTTAGATTAGTTAGCCAAACGCTTGATTGGACCCTCTCATTAAATATTTATGTATAAATCTCTAGCTAACTTACATTGATACCAATCCAAGTGATAAAATCTCCTTATAAATGGGAAATAAAATATAAAACTATTACCAATCCAATTTTATTTGCTTGGTCTATTTGTATTGGCTTATTTAATTGTCCAAATGAAACGGCTGTATGTTTCAATGATAGAAAGATATGTACATAATTTAAAGGATATAATTAAATGGAGATGATGGTTGCATGAAAAATACCCTTATAACACCATCGGCCATTTAATTTGTGTACACAAAGAAAACAAAAAAACCAAGTCAAATTTGTCTCCTTCTCCCTTTTCTTTTTTCCACTTCCATTAATTAATTACATATCTTATATTATATATAAATACAAAATATTCTTCAAAAGGGCCAAGAATTGCAAACCCCAATTCTGAAAATTTATCAAATTAAGTAATTGGAAAATACTAACGATCATCTTAATTCTTTTCACCTCCATATCCCACCATCGTCAAATTGCTGTTTCCCAAGCTCCTCATATTCTGTATGCTTCTTCTCATAAGTTTCTTGACCTTGATCTTCATCTTCACGAGGAGTTTCATTATTTTTGAGATGAGGCATTTCTTTCTTTGTACCCAAGCCATCCTTAAGCCAAGCAACCACTTGTTTCATACTCGGACGACTCTCAGCATTTCCATCAGTGCATCTTAAGGCAATGGTCACTATAGATTTCAAGTCATGAACATCATAATTTTGGTCCAATCTTGGATCAGCAATTTGATCAAAAGCTTCGGTTTGAGCATATGGAGTGGCCCATTGAACAATATCTCGTTTCGTGCCATTTGGAAGCTTTTCTAATGGCTTTCGACCACTAACGATCTCTAAAAGTAAAATTCCAAAACTGTATACATCGCAACTTTCTGCAACCTTTCCCCACATGGCATATTCAGGAGCTAAATATCCTAAAGTCCCTTTAACCCTTGTGGTTAAATGCGAAACCCCATCCGGTATTAGCTTTGCAAAACCAAAATCAGCAACTTTTGCTTCGAAATCCGAGTCCAAAAGAACATTGCTAGCTTTTATATCTCTGTGTATTATATGAGGTTGTGCCTCATGATGTAAGTACCTTCACACCAATAACACAAAATTTTCTCAATTAAACAAGTTGAATAACAGAAATAGATCACTGCACTCATTTTCATCATTTTCATGCATCTTCTTCCATCATAAATTAGAAAAACAATTTAAAATACAATATATCTTTTACAAAAGAAAAAACCTTTGGTGCATTTATTCCTGGGGAGTTCAAATTTCATACCAATAAAAATCTTGTCATTTGAATTTTTTTTTTAAAAACATTGATTATTTGTTTTTAAGGTTAATAATTGTTTTTTTCAATAATAAATTTATCATGTAACAAATCATAACACTTGATGTGAATTGTACTAACATCGATGCAACCTAAAGATACACTTATATATAACTTTTTTTATTGAATAATGTTTCTAGTGCACATAAAATTGATCATATTCAAAAGATAAATTTAAGTTTTTTTATTTTGACTCGTCAAAAGGATTTTAAATAATAATAATAAAAAAAGTTTACTCACGATAAGCCTTTGGCTGCTCCAATGGCGATGTTCACTCTTCTTTTCCAATCTAAAAGACATTGATCAGCTAATTGACCATGTAAATGGGAAAGCAAGCTATGATTTGGCATGTAATCATATACAATAAGTCTTTCTTCTCCACCAGCATAAAATCCTCTCAAACCCAACAAATTTTCATGTCTAACCCTAGCAAGAATCTCCACTTCAACTGCAAACTCCATCTCTGCCTTTGCAGTCATGGCCTTCAATCTTTTCACCGCTATCTGCATAAAACCAACATCTTTCATCAAATCAACTCAACAAAAACAATCGAGACTATCTAACACTAACCGAAGAGTTACGATAAATTTAATCTAAGAAAATTGTTGTCTTGATAATTACATACGTCGACACCTTTACTCGTTCGACCCCAATAAACACTTCCAAATCCTCCTTCACCAATCTTGTTATCTTTGTTGAAGTTATTTGTGGCTTGAAGAAGCTCCTTGAGAGTGTAGATTTCCCATGGATAATCTACGTTCTCTTTCATACTAATTTAAAGAAAGGAAAATAAAAAGGTAAGATTTGATTCTCAAACACATCAACAAATAAAATGAATCTTGCTTAGATCATATCAAAAGTATCAAATTTCATGTAGAATAATGGATTCTATAAAGCATATACCTCTTTTGTGATTTACTGTGGTGGCCACCAATGCAACTAAAGCAACCCCAAACCATTTTCAAGAGAAATCAAGAACAAAATATGCAAGAAATAATATAATTAAGCTGGCAGCTGGGAATAATTATGGGTTTCTTTTTCTACACAAATTACAAAAGGGTTTCTTCTATTTCGAATGAAAACATATAATTTTCTGAGATAGCAAAGCAAAAAGGAGGAGTCTTTTATGTGGAAAACAAAAGGAGGAGAACCTTGGAAGTCAAGAGCAAATTTGTTAATACAAATATATAATTATATTGTAAGGCAGTTTTCTATTGGTTATGTAATTTAGTGTTTGTTTATAAGCTTTTGTCCAGCTGTATGTAATTATCATTGGAAATGTCAAAAATATATAGCCTTTTTTTTAGAAAAATAATGTTAGGAGAAAAGAATATTTTGAACATCATTCTGCTTCATAATACTAAAATAATTAGGAATAAATCAACGGTACATAAGTGGTGATGTAGTCCGTTATTTTAATGTTGGGAGTGACGTAATTTGTTGCACTTTGATAATGGAAATTGATAATGTCTTCACAAATTGAAGTTCTTAATTTAATTGTTTTCTATATGAACATTTTGTTTAGCAAACTATTAATTTAGGAGTTTTTGTATTGAATAATATTAAAGTCGAATCAAAGGTAATGGTACTCAATTATGTACAAGAAAAAAAGGTTGATTCTACCAGAAAGCCACATGCAAAAGCTAAAGCTTAGTTCCAAGAGGAAAATGCTTAATAGGAGCCTTTGATGGTAGATATAGATTTGATTTTAATATAATTGGTCAATTAGATTTTTTTTTTTTTTAAAATATGAATCTTCAAATTCGTAGGTATGTTCTTAACAATACTTCATGCATCCTGTTAAAGTTTTGTTTTGTTATTCACTTTCAATAAAGTATTTATAAAATAAAGTTTTAAAACAGTCGTTTTTATTTTTGGGAATTTGTTCAAAAATTCTAAGAAGAAAAAAACAAAACAATAGGAAATAAAAAAAACAAGCCAAAATTTTTTTTTTAAAGAAAACTAAATGGATTACTTTACGATTTTGAAACTCCCAATGAGGTTTGACAATACAACCCAAAAGAAAATGATTAGATTTCGATTATCTTTTGATTGAAAATCAAAAATGAAAAGAAACAACTAAGTTTTTACTTCACGTTTGAAGACTACACAAGCAAGGTGATTGGACTAACTGAATGGTTCTTGAGAAAAATTATATTAATAATGCATTTTTTTTAAGTAATTACCAAAATATAGTTGTTTTCAAACTAATTACCAAAATATAGTTGTTTTAATTTTTTTTCTCTTTCATAAGACTCGCCCTTTTTTTTTTCTTTTTTTTTCATTTTCATCCAATTGAATATTATTTTAAAATAATATCATTTTTAAATTAATGTTATTTTATACAACAAATAAATTTTATTTGGTTAACAAAATTAAATTCTAATTTTTTAATTTAATATCCATTTATTTTTCTCTCTTTCATGAAATTTTTTTATTTATTTTATGAAAATCAATTTAATTATTATTGAAAATGTATATTCGTTGTCTTTTTAAATTGATAAAATTTCGTTCAACTTTTTCTTTAATTTTTCAATTTATGTTTATGTTAATTTTCTAATTTATGGATATTTATTGTTGTAATCCACCAGTTTTATATTTATTGAAGGCCATAAATTTGTAGGAAGTGCTTTTGATTAGAAAATAATTAAAAGATGAAACAGAATGTCTAATATAATAATTTAACAATTTTCATTCAATGAAAAAAAGATCAATGTGTACTAAATATTTTGTTGATTAAAATTAGTTGTTACAATTTTTTGTTACCAAAGTTAATTAAGACATTATTAGTATATTGGTTAGATTTAAATTATATTCATATAAACTATAGTACTTATTATTATTATTTGGGGCATTTTTAAAAATAACAAAGTAAATTAAAATATTTACAAGCTATAGCAAAATTTTGGATTCTATCATTGATAGTCTTCTATCATTGATAGTCTTCTATCACTATAGCATATCAATGACTATCAATGGTAGAGTTTGCTATAGGTTGTAAATATTTTGTAAAATCTACTATTTTTAAAAAATTTCTTATTATTTAGTACTTAAAAGATAAAGATATAAAATAAAAACAATATAAAAAATATTTTTTTTCGAAAATATAAATCAGATAATAAAAATACAAAAATCTTAATTTTTAAAATTCAAACTAAATTTAGATAAGATTTATTATATCATTTATAATTTAAAATTTAAAAACAGTTATAATTTGAAACTTGTCAAATATTTAAAAAATTAGCAAAATAATTTTTAAAAATAGATTTATTTGAAAAATTATCAAAATATTTGAAAAATTAACGAGATGTCTTAATAACAAATTTTGTTTTCTTGGAATATAAATAGTTTTTTACTATTTTTTAAAATAAAATTCTTGTAATTTACCCTTAATATATTTTCTAATTAAATTATATTTTAAAAACAATCCCTAAATCTTGTACATAATTAAATCTTAAATATACAAAATCTTATAAATCTATATTTAATCGCTACAAGTTGACTATGATATGACAAATAACAAGGAGAGTATCTGTGCTAATATAGTATTTACGGACCAAACAATTTGATGTATGTGAAAATCTGGTCAATATTTGAAAAATAATGCAAAACGAAAGAAAGAATAGACGGAGAGAGAGATTGGAAAGTGAGAGAGAGATCAGAAGAGAATAATTTTTTAACAAAATCACCAAAAGAAAAATAATTAAGGGATAATTTTTATTATAATATTATCATAATAGAATTGATCACTTACCATATTTACATAAGATATCTAATAAATACAAATTTTAATCATTATCCACTTTCTTTTTTTTTTTCTTTCTATTTTTAATATATTATTAATTATAAAGATGAGTAAATTTGTCATTTGAGTCCTATATTTATGTAAAATATTAGTCAATTTAAGACATTTCTGAAAAAATTGAGAAATTTGGGTCAATCTTGTAATATGGTATACAATGTTAGGTCATCTTAGTTAAAGACCCTTGTTTTTATAGAACAAATTTATCAATCATAGTTAATTCTAATAAAATGCTAATAATATAAATTAAACTATAAGCATAATCTAAAATCACATAAATTACAAAAATTAAGATTAAAATAGTTTGAAACACAATATATATATATATACATACGATCACATGAATCACAAAAATTACATATAATAAAATTAGAAATGTTTGAATCTGCATGAAAAAAAAATAAAAATGAACAAAAAAATAAAATTAATTCAAATCATTCGAGTTGTCAACCTAATCAACTTGAAAATATGACAACCAATTTATAGCTCTAGATAAAACAAACAATTAAAAAATACAAAGGATCCGATGAATTTCAGCTTTCAATCGGTATTGAATCAATTGGCAAGCGATAAAGCTGTTCCAGCCAAGATTCTTCACCTCCACCACGAGATCAAAGTCCAGTATATCCAGTCTGCAACAGGTAATCGTCACTTTTGTGATCTCCGATTGAAGGGGAGGTGATGTAGATGGTAGGTGACTGAAGTGGAATGACCAACCACAGGCCAGTGCTTTTCAGCAGAGATTGATTCCGGTTAGGAATGCTTACCGCAACCGACCGATCCTGAGAGCAGGGGATGCTTGGACAGTGAATGGTGGGGTAGCCGAGAGTAAGTCCCTGGATGTATTCTCTTCTCAACGAATCAACAACAGTCTCATGGTAAGCCCAATCATGGCCATTTAGACAAAACCGGGCATCACCACCAAGACAGAAGAAATTATGAAAGAAGACTCGAGGACAGTTGCAGACATATCTTATCAGCTTTACTTTAAGTTTTTGTCATTTTGCAATTATTATGTTTACTTCACTTTTTGTTTTTGTCGTTTTGTAACCATTACGAAAAGATAAGGATAAGTGGGGGTCCTGTCCCACCCAAATCTTATCGTAATATTTACTTTTCAAAAAGAAAGATTATGAAGAGATAAGATGCCAGTCAGGGGTCCTGTCCTGTCGGCCACTCTCTTTATCTTTCTCCAATGTAAATTTATTGACGATACGTGTATTAACCTGTATGGATAAATGATATCTCGGCGAGAGATTTGTTTATCTATATAAGGGCACGACCCTCGTCCCATAATGGTATCAGAGCCTTAGAGCCACCAAAGCCTTCTCTCTTTACTCTCTCTTCTTTCTTTCTCTCTCATGTAGTAAACTCCTCCCTGAATATGGGAAAGATGGTAGTTAATCTCTAATTTTATTCTTTTGTTCTTTATTCTCTCTAATCTTTTCTTTGTCCAAACTTCTTTACTATTATTTGTCTCTCTTGTCTTACTTTGCAAAATATATATAGAAGATAAATATTTCATCTACCGTTTGTAAAATTACACGACACAATTCAATAATAGAAAACCGAACACAATAAAGACAAGTAGGATTATTTAGATTGACAAGAGAAAAAAATGTTTTTAAAAACTCTCATTTATATTTAAACACTTCTGATAAAAAAATTGCTTAATTTAAAATACACTTTCGAAACTATTTTAAATGACTGTCTAACGCTCAAATTTTATTTAAAATAATTTATTTTTAAATTAAAAAATTGAGATTGTATTTCAAACCCATCCGTTATTATTATTATTATATACTTATATAAATCAAGCATTCATAATAATTTATATGAAAGCTATATCAAAAAAAGGATATGGTAGGGTTTGAGGCTCCTTATTTTGTTAATTTTGTAAAACTAAAATGTGGTGCAATTTTTCAATTTCTTTCTTAAAGCTTTTTATGTTGAGTATAGGTTTTCTTTTTTTCTTTTTGTCTTTATATTATTTTATAAAATGATTTCAATTTTCTAGAAAGTCACTAAAAAAATTGAGTCAAATTTTACATAATATTGTAGTTCGCAAATTTCCTTTAAATTTTGGTTTGGTATGAAAGATATATACATACTCATATGGCTGCCCATGATTGATTGCATTTTTTTAATTAGTGTGGTGCACCTAAGAGATAGGGTATATGCTAATATGTCTCCTACTTAAATATAATAAATTAATTATAAGGTCAACCATTCCCCCATCCATTTATTTATTTATTTTGGAATAAACCATTCCCAAATCAACTATCCAACAATAATCAACATAACAAAGGAAATGACCATACACTATGAGGAAAAACCAAGCGTCTATGCATCAATGTTCTTAACCTACCAATTCTTTGTCTTCCTTTTCTGTTTCCTATTTGATTAATTTTGGTAGTTATGAATGAGTAACATACAAATTAATTGTTCCAAAATATACCTTACTTTCTCATATTATCACAAGAGTTAGCACATGTTTATCACGAGAGTTTGCACATGTTTAGACTTTATTCTATCCTTTAGTGATACAGCGTTATTAATTTTTAATTCATTAACTATTAGAAAAATTATTGCAAATGACAAAAATTTTGAAAATATTTATAAGATATAATAATTTTTCATATTTTATCAAAGATAGACACTAAAAAAAATCAGTCTAAAATTTTGTTATATTTTATAAATATTTTTATTTTGTTATATTTAAAAATGTTTATATTATGAGAGCTATTTTGACGTCTATCTAGCTAGAGTGTTGCAGAAAAAATTTCAAATATGTAGTAAAGGATCATTTGGTTTTATGGAAAGACATGTTGACACCACTGCTAGTTATGTTCAATTTAATTTATTATTTCTAGTTAGTCTTTTTAGTTCTTCAATATGATTTTTTTTGGGTTATGTAAAGGTAATTTTTTTTAAAATATCTACTCTAGGAATGTGCAAAAACTACGTATTTTTTTAGAGAGACTATTTTGATAGGTCATTAATTAAGGTTCTCTAGAGAATTCTCTATTAACATACTTCTTTTAACACCTATCAATCGAGAGATGTTCTCTATTCACTATAAGAAAGTGTAACTACAAAAGCTCCTTTGTCCAACTTTTAACAATATATTGGTGTACCAAATTTAAGCTAAGCACTTTTTTATTCTTCATATCTCTGATTTGTAAATCTTTTCTTTTAGCATAGTATAGATTTCTTTTGTTATATCAATGAAGTGGCTATTCTTTGGACTTCATTTTTTTAAGAAAAAAAAATATTAATGTAACACATAATTGCAACTAATCTCTTCTTTTTCTTTTAAAAAATTGGTAAAAATAATTTCTTTTTTCCCCTTCTTTTCTTCTCCTTTATTGAGATGTGTAATTTGTAGCTCTGAAATGTGAATTAGATTATAAAAACATTAAAACTAAGAATAGTGGCAAATATAGCAATTATATTTAAAATATTAGTATATATAACAATAACATTTTTAAAAAATGTTAATATAGCAATCTATCAAAATCTATCAATAATATTAGAAAAGTTTATCATTGATAAACCATGTTACAAATATTGATGTATCACTAATAGATCATAAGAGTTTATCAACAGTAGAAATCTATCACTAATAGACTTGACTATATTTCTAACTTTTAAAATGTTGTTATATACTTAATTATTATTTTTAAAATTGCTATTAAGGTATTTTTCTACTCCAGTAAATTATTAACACTTTTTCATGTACTAATTCGAATTTTGTGTTAAAAAGATTTATAATCTTTTAACCGTTGCAACATAAAACTTTTGATTTGTGGTCAAAATTTTAAAATATGATAAATAGTGTGTCCCAAAATAATTGAGATATTGAATAAGAATGTTGGTCATCAATGGGCTTACACATTGAAGAAAGATGGTAGAGGCCCAAATCAAGCCCATTAACGATTAGTCCCATAGGGCTAAGATGATCTTTTGTTTTTGCCCATACTCTTCTTGAGCTAAATTTAATTTCCCATTTTTATATTTCACACCTTAGCTTCATCAATTTTATCTTATAATAGATCTTAAAATTTAAATTTTATCAAAGGCTGTCAATTAGTACTAAAATAAACTTGTTTTTACAATTGGAGGTAGAGATTTGAATATTTGATATTTTAGACTAATATATAATATCTTGACCACGAGATAAGAAACTTTTAAATTAGTAACGATGGAATAGATTAGAGAAAATTCTTCCAAATCAATGCGATGGAATAGTTCAATTTTTTTTTGCATAAGTGGTGATCATATCTTTCCAGAAGAAAGATATCAGAATGAGTTTTTTTCTTTATTTTAAAGAGTCTATTGTTTCTCGAATCAAATAAGCCATAAACCTGTATCAATAAATTTAATTAAAATTACTCTTTAAAATATTATTTATAGTGTAGTGGTGTATTGGTGAAAATTTCGCCACAGTTTTACACAAGTATATTTAGACTTCCTTTAATAATTATTTGGTTTTCTAATTTTAATTTTTGAAATTTTAGCTTATAACGTCCGTATTTTATCATCTACTTTCTAAGAAATCCTTGTAATAAAGGTAGCCTATTTTGAATGCCCACCAACAACAAAGATTTGCATGGCTGGTTATTATTTTTTTCTTCTTTTTGTTGCTTTTGAATATTGTATGTTATATATATATATATATATATACACTTTGAATGTAATCCCAGATAATATGTAATATGTATTGAGCTCACCCACTCTTTGGGTCCTAGTTGAGATCTTCTCTAATTTATAGAATCAGATTTGATCATATAATCAAATTGAAAGTATAATGGTAGTTGATATTAATTGTCTCTATCTCTCTGCAAATCAACAAATTCTCTCTCTACTTAATAATAATGGTGAGATACGTATCATCTTAAAAGAAAAAAGCACTTTTAAAATAATCCTAATCATGCAAATAGCACATCTAAAATTCACAATTTAGATTATTAGCTTTCGAACTTTTATATGTTTAAGAAATTAAACTCTATGGGAATGATAATTAGAATGATTAGAATTATACTTTTATATATCCTTCAGGCCTTGTCACAGTAAAATTGATTTATAAAGCAGAAAAATCAAGTCATAAGAATGCCCTAAAACCATATGTAATAATTTAAAGTCACTTTAATTGTTTGCTTGGGAGTATACAAATATATATATATATATATCGTTTCTTTATGCTTCATACCTTGCTCTATAATATATATGCTTGCTCTTCATGAAAGCCTTTAATTTAATGTTAATATGCTAGCTCGTACATGAAGCTTTTTTGAAGGAATCTGGGAAGTTCGGAGAACAATGAAGAACACAGCTAACAGTATAATTTAAAGCTTTCTTAACAAATGTGGATGAATAATCTAAACTATTTTTAATTATCACAATTGAGACAAGCACAGTGCATGTAACCCCATCACTGCAATTGAAAGAGATGTTAAATAATAATGTGTTTGGAATTGGAATATTTATCTACCTCTATTATTAACACCTAAACAACCACAACCACAACCAAATAAACACACGTAAATGGAAATCTATTACTAATTTTTAAAGGATTAGAACTAAAAATTGACATTGCAAAAATATGTTGAATATATTATATGTTGCATTATTTCACATTTTCAACTTATTATAATAAGTTATTTACATCACAAATCACATTTATAGTTAACAAAAATTATAAAATTCTAAAAACCCGTTTAATAATGTTTCTGTTTCTGTTTTTCATTTTTTAAGAAAAAAATGTGTTTAATAATCATTCTTGTTTTTTATTCCAAAAGTTTAAAGAACGTTTCTAAAAACGGGACTTAATTTTGTTTTATTTTATTCGATTCTATTTTCCTTGTGTCTAGTTTACTTTTGAGCCATGCCTATATTTCCTTTTGGCCTAAAGGTCTTGAGCTACTTGGATAATTTTTTTTATTATTTTCTTACTTCTTTTATTTCTTTATTTATTTATTTTTCATATTTATATATTTAATATTTTTTAATTTAATATTTTTCTTTCTTTATTAATCTTTCATATATTGTTATATATGTGTGTGGGTTTATATTTTTTTTAATTTATTTATACTTTTTTCTTCTTTTCATTTTTTAATATCTTACATGAATGTATTATAATTTTAGATCTAATTTTATTTTTTTTTTCTATGTAGCTATATTTATTTTACAGTTTATAATTTATATTTATATGTTTAATTTAATTTTGGATTTTAATTTATCAATATTTAAATTTATATATTATTTTTATCTTCTAAATTTAAATTGTGAATATGTTTGTTTAAATTTCTAAATTTTAAATTTGAATTTTAAATTTTACAATATGCATGTTTATATATTATTTTAAGTTTAATTAAGTTTAATTAAACAGTTTTGTCATTTTTAATAATTTTCTTTCTATATATATTATTTATTTATTACATAATTAAATTATATTTAAACTAAAAAATAAGCGAAAATGTTAGAAAAAATAACACAAGAAAGTAATGATTATCAAATAAATTTATATTTCAGTTGCTTTTTTTTTCTTCAGAAAAACATAAATGTGGAGTTGTTTTTTATTAGAGCATCCTGAAAGAGTTGTTTTTTATTTATTTAAATCAATTCTATTGATCTCCCTTTTGTGAAATGTGGAGTTTTAGTTTGCTATTTTATTTTCTTAATCCTCTAGTCTAAATTAATGGCCTTATATTCTTTTCATTTTTAATGTTTTATTCACAGATTGGTTTTACTATTAATGCTGCATTTGCAAACCATTTATTTAAAATATTTACATATATTTTAAGAAAACAAAGGTTAATTGATAGTGAAGATTATCAAAAACAAAAACAAATTTTTAAAAATAATTATTTTTTCTTAATTTTTAATCTGGGCTTAAAATTTAAAAACATCATTAAAAATCAAATAATAAAACCATAAAATGAAAATATTGTTTATAGACTTAATTTTAAAACACTTTGTAGATAACTTATTAGCTACCAAACAAACGTGTATTTTTTTTTAACAAGAAACAAAAATAGTGAGCAACTGTACTTGATCAATATCTAACTAACTAACTAGGCTGTACTTGAATATCTCAACAAAACCACACCCTAAACCCAAAAATGGATATGCTAACATGAAAGAGAAGAGCTCGAGAGAAGAGTTCATACTCAGTTCAATTATAAACAAAGGAGAGGCTAAATAAGAGTCCAATTTATAAAATATTTGCATCTTGGCCTCTTTTAAGTATAAATAATGATGTATTTAACCCATTCATGATAAGCTTCTTTTTTTTTTTTAATGGGAAACAAGGTGATGGAGCAAAGCGCCATCACCGATTATCATTAATCATAGAAGAAGTTACAGATGGAGGGCTAGAGGGCTAGAGTGAAGCCCCAAATAACCATATAGTTTAGTTGAAAAAACTTAACTGCACCTTAACTGCACCTTCTTGATAATTACCAAATTGAACAAATCTTCTCAAGATTATTGAAGACCTCATATAGCTGAAAATAAAAAGGTTTATCCATTGAAATGAAGGAGAGAAAAGGCACAAATTTTGCTTAGAATCATAGGTTATGGACACACTTCACAAAACCTCCCCATTCAAACTCTTTTTTTTAATATAACTACGAGAGAGAAGAATCAAAAGGCACACCTCTCAACATCTTAAATAAATTCACACACATTTTAGAAATCTTCATCACAATACCTCCTTCATTCAAACCAACACAAAATGATAAGAAAAAGATACAGGAGTAAGTGATAGGTACCAAATCACACAGAATTGCAAACTTGATATAGTTTTTGCTTCAGTTCATGCAGATCAATCTTGGTTGAATCATCTACCTGAAAAACAAAAAGAATCAACAACATAAGATAACAAAAAAGCATAATATATAAAAAGAAGATTCAAATCCTCCAATAATAAATAATCAAACAACCTTTGTCTGAATAGTGTGCAACATCCTTTCATTTAATTTGGTGGAAGAACAAGTTTCAATTTCAATACTTTGTTCAATCAAAACCCTCATCACTCCTGAAAGTTGAAAATTCTGCTCTGAAATAATGCCATTACTTATCACAATCTCAAATCCACCTGAATATTGCTTAATTACAACACAACTTGTAGAAGGAATATCATTATTGCAACTTGAGGATGATTCCAAATGCAGCCTCTTTGCTATCGCGTCTCTTTTAACATGAAGCTCATAAATCCTCCTTCTTAAATATTCAATATAATTCACAGCTTCATCAACAATATCAACCCTACTACGCCTACCCTAAAATAATCAACAAATAATTACATAAATAATCAACAAAAATACAAGGTAATTAAAGCAAAAGGATGGTTTTTTTCTTTTTTCTTTTTTTACCTTTATAAATTCAAGAGGAAGCAAAGATCGAAGGTTGGTGAGAAGAGAGGCCATTTGTTTTCTTCTTTCACGTTCAAGATCTCGGTGCATAATCTTCTTTTCTTCATTTTGAGTGGTTTCGTCAATATTGTTGTTGGTATTAAGATTTTCAGTACTACTGCCTCCTTCTTGCGATGAAATTAGTTGATAAGAAAAGAGATTTTGGAGATGGATTTGGTAATCATGAATATCGTGTGAGGAATCATTGAAAGGAAACATTTTTTAGTGTGTGTGGGCAGTTGAAATTGGAGTAAGTAAATTTAAGATCATTGAAAAAGAGAGATGAAAAAGAAATTAGGGCTTTTTTTTTTTAACAAATTTGATTTAATTGATTTGTATTTAAATGTAATTTTTTTTTTTTTTTTTTTGTTATTGTAGCAATCAATGTATGCAGTGCAAAACGTGGAGTTAAAATTAAAGCTCCCGTTTTTTACGATCAAATTGTCGGCCGTAATTTGGGTTTCACATCGGGTGGACCATGACATTGCCCAAGTCTTTCAAATTGGCCATTCTTCCACCTTACCCAAAATCTATTCATTTGGCCTTTTTTATTCTCTTTCTTTTTTATTCTTTTCCATCTTGTACATCCTAAATAGTGACAAAGATGTACACTGATTGATTAGAGTTGATTTTTCGTCCAAATTATCTACTGAATCGATTATGATCGGTTTAGTAATTTGGTTGATTTAAGTCTTTGAAACTTTTGTATAATATTGACGGTTTGGATTTTTTCCAAATCCATACTAAGTTACTAACTGATGATGAGGAGAAGTTATGGTGCATAAAACTAGACTAAAAGGCTTAGAAAATAGAGAGAGATCTATATTAGAGCAGCAGGAATTAGAGTGGCAGAACGATCTATATGCAAGAAAAATATCTTTTATTAATTCGCGATGGTGCTAGAGTACTTGGGACAATATCGTGGCATTGACAGAACTTCATGCGCTCGTCAAAATCGAAGCGTCTCTGTGCTCTAAAACAGCGCTACATCGTAGTGCATTTGGGAACACTAAACTACTGCCAGCTTATAGAACCGCGTACAACGTCGTGGGGCACCTTGACACTACAAAACAAAGGCTTAAATTGCCTATTCTCAATGCTCTTTGTCCCGTGATGTCTCTTGACTTTGTATTTGCTCATTCTAACCTCGAATTGCTTGAAACCTATAAAATAGCCAAATAAGAACATAAAATCATGAAACGATCTCGAGTTAAGTGGAGTTAGGTAGCACATTTTCAGATCATACTGACAACCTTTTATTTCACCTTTATACTTTCTAGTAGTAATAGATCACGATAAACATAAAAAGACATTTATCAAAGTCTAAATGATAGATTTCTATCCAAGCTATAACAAATAGATTAGTAAAAATTGATTATATTTGTAAAATATTTTCTAACAATTTGGCTTAAACAAATGACCAACTTGAATGAAATTAATATTTAAAATTGAAAGAAAATATTGTAAATAAAGAAAGAGGTGTAAGAAATATATATTTGTATTTAAATACAATAGTTAATAACACGATTTAAAGGAGGTTGTTGTGCCTCTAAAAAGAAAGAAAAAGAGGAGACTTATTTACTATATTGGTAAAAACAAATAGTTAATATTAAAATGTGTCATCATCATATATAGTTTTTAAAATCTTGGCATTGACTTGACCCTACATAACTTAATTTCTCAATCATCAACTATTAAACAGGTAATATGTAAATTACATCACATCTTCTTATCGTTCAACCACAAATTACATCAAATTTCTAATTCTTTTCCACCCATCATAAGAAACACTAAATAATACCATTACATTGATACAATCATGCTTCTTCTTCTCTTTTTTACTATCATTATTTATAAAAAAAAACTTCAAAATGGTGTTCCTTTTATTATTATTATCATTACTTGGTGGGGCTTATTTCACTTGAAGCCCAGCCCATTAGCACATTAGGTTAATTTCAGTGTGAAATTAACTAATGTGCAAGAAGAGAGAAAAATAGGAGTGACGGCAATACAGTGAAAAAGAAAGAAAAAGAAAATATTTGTATGGTTCGTATTTCAGCCTTTTGGAGATCAATTCGTGGTCCGATCAAGCTGAAATTTTGACCGTGTATTCTTGGCACAAGATTCTTCATTCTGGATGGTGGAGATTTTGTTTGGAGCTATCTACAGTTTCTAGTTGATAGTTGGCTAGCACAAATTGTGAGATCTTTCTTTTTTCTTTCATTGTTATTGTTGTTTGTTGCTGGGATTGTTATTCTCGAGATACTTGCCTCTAGTTGTGACTCGGGAGAACTTTGTTGTACCCATTAAAGATTATAGTGGAGATTTTGACTTTGGTCCGTGGTTTTTTACTCCTCACGTTGAGGGGGTTTTTCCACGTTAAACCGCTGTGTCCATATAATTTGATTATTATTATTGTTGTTGAGTAGAATTCTATCAGGTTCACACAAGAGTGGGATAATTGATCCAAGTCAAAGGTGTTTATCCCAACAAAGTGGTATCAGAGCATTGGTTAATCAATTGGGATTTAATTGGAATTGCCTTGTGTCGAATATGGATACTAGTTCAGCTAAAATGGTTACCCTTAATGGGTCAAATTATAAAGTATGGAAAAGAAAAATGGAAGACATATTGTATGTAAATGACTTGCACCTTCCTGTTTTTTCTGATGAGAAGCATGACAACAAAACTGATAGAGAATGGGAATTATGTCATAGGAAAGTGTGTGGGTTTATGAGGTTATGGGTAGAAGATAACTTTCTAAACCATATTTGTGAAGAAACTCATGCACGAACTATGTGGAATAAGCTGGAAACGCTATGTGCCCCTAAAACTGGTAATAATAAAATGTTTCTGATTAAACAGATGATGGAGTTAAAGTATCAAGATGGAGCGCCTATGTTAGATCACTTGAATACATTTCAAGGTATTTTGAATCAGTTATCTAGAATGAATATCAAGTTTGAGGATGAGATACATGGGTTATAGGTGCTTGGTACATTGCCGGACTCGTGGGAAATACTAAGTATGGACTTAGTAAAAAGTAGCGTGTTGAACGAGGAGATGAGAAGAAAGTCTCAAAGTTCTTCTTCACAGTCAGATGTTCTGGTTACTGAAAAGAGGGGGAGGAGTAAAAGTAAGGGTCCGAGAGGTAATAACAGAAGCAAAAGCAGGAGTGACCGGTTTGCAAATGTTGAGTGTCACTATTGCCATGAAAAAGGACATATAAAGAAGTATTGTCGAAGATTGAAAAGAGATAGTAAAAATCATAAGGGCAAGGAAAAGAAGAATGACGATGATAGTGATGCTGATACAATCACTGTAGCCACTGAAGATTTTTACATCTTGTTTGATGGTGATGTTGTAAATCTTGCCACACAACAGAGCAGTTGGGTGATTGATAGTGGTGCATCAGTTCATGCTACTTCGAAGAGGGAATTTTTTGCATCCTATACTCCTGGTGATTTTGGCAGTGTTAGGATGGGTAATGACGGATCAGCAAATACAGTTGGCATCGAAGATGTACACTTGAAGAACAGAAATGGTTCTAGGCTGATTTTGAAAAATGTGAAACATATTTCTGATATTCGCATGAACTTGATTTCTACAGGTAAGCTTGATGACGAAGGTTTCTGCAATACCTTCGACAATGGCATATGGAAGCTTACTAAAGGTTCAATGGTTATAGCAAAGGGACAAAAAATTTCTTCACTGTACTACATGGATGCAAAAATCATGGATTCTGATATAAATACAATGAATGATGAAGCAAATGTTGAGCTTTGGCATAAGAGACTTAGCCATATAAGTGAGAAGGGTTTAAAGATTTTAACCAAGAAAAATCATCTTCCTGATTTATAGAGTACACCTCTAAAACGGTGTCCTCATTGTTTGGCAGGAAAGCAGATGAGAGTTACCTTTAAATCATCTCAACATTCAAGGAAGCCAAATGTACTAGAGTTGGTACATTCTGATGTGTGTGGTCCCATGAAAACAAAGTCTCTTGGGGGTGCTTTGTATTTTGTGACATTTACTGTTGATCATTCAAGGAAAATATGGATTTACACCTTGAAGACTAAAGATCATGTGTTGCAAGCGTTTAAACAGTTTCATGCCTTTGTTGAGAGAGAAACTGGTGAAAAGCTCAAGTGTGTTAGAACTGATAATGGAAGTGAGTATTGTGGACCTTTTGATGAATATTGTAGAAATCATGGCATTCGACATCAAAAGACACCTCTTAAGACCCCGCAGTTAAATGAGAGAGCTGAAAGTTTGAACAGAACATTGGTTGAGAGAGTGAGATGCTTATTATCTGAATCACAGTTGCCACAGTCATTTTGGGGCGAAGCTTTAAATACAGTTGTACATGTTTTGAATCTCACACCATGTGTTCCATTGGGATCAGAAGTTCCAAACAGAAAATGGTCAGGTAAGGATATATCTTACAGTCACCTACGTGTCTTTGGTTGTAAAGCTTTTGTTCATGTACCTAAAGATGAGAGATCAAAGCTTGATGCAAAAACCAAAGCATGTGTGTTTCTTGGTTATGGCCAAGATGAGTTTGGTTATAGATTATATGATCCAGCTAAGAAAAAGCTTATAAGAAGTCGAGATGTTGTATTTGTTAAAGACCAAACAATAGCAGACATTGAGAAAATAGATGAACCAGAGTCTAAGCATAGTGATAATCTGATTGATTTGAGTTCAACCTCTTTGACACAGTCTTCTACACAGATAGAAGATGGGGTTCAAAATGAACAGTTTTTTGATACAGATGAGAGTTCCGAGCAGGTTGGGACAGAGGATAGTGTTCAAGAACAGTTAGCTGAAACAGTTGTTCCTACATATGTTTCACTCAGGAGATCTGTCAGAGATCGACGTCCGTCACCAAGATATTCACCTAATGAATATTTGCTGTTGACTGACGGGGGAGAACTTGAGAGTTATGAAGAGGCTATAGAGGATGAGCACAAAAATAGTGGAACGATGCAATGAAAGATGAGATGAAGTCTTTACATGCAAACCACATTTTTGAGCTTGTTAAGTTGCCCAAAGGAAAAACTGCACTGAAAAATAAGTGGGTTTACAGAATTAAACATGAAGAACATACTTCAAAGCCACGTTACAAAGCAAGATTGGTTGTCAAAGGGTTCAGTCAGAAGAAAGGTATCGACTTTGATGAAATTTTTGCTCCAGTTGTAAAGATGTCCTCCATACGTGTTGTTCTGGGTTTGGCAGCAAGTCTTGACTTAGAGGTTGAGCAGATGGATGTAAGACTGCATTTCTTCATGGGGATTTGGACAAAGAAATCTATATGGAACAACCAGAGGGTTTTGAGCAGAAAGGAAAAGAGCATTTCGTGTGTAAATTGAAGAAAAGTCTCTATGGGTTGAAACAGGCACCGTGACAGTGGTACAAGAAGTTTGAGTCAGTTATGGGGGAGCAAGGCTACAGAAAAACTACTTCTGATCACTGTGTTTTTGTCCAGAAATTTTCTGATGATGATTTTGTTATATTATTACTCTATGTTGATGATATTTTGATTGTTGGCAGGAGTGTTTCGAGAATCGATAATTTGAAGAAACAGTTGAGCAAATCCTTTGCCATGAAGGATTTGGGGCCAACAAAGAAAGTTCTTGGAATTCGCATAGTTCGAGACAGAGCATCCAAGAAGTTATACATGTCACAGGAGCAATACATAGAGAAAGTACTTGAACGTTTCAAGATAAGTCAAGCAAAATCAGTTAGTTCTCCTTTACCCAGTCACTTCAAACTGGTTAGTAAACAGAGCCCTTCTACAGATAAAGAGAAGGAGGATATGAGTAAGGTCCCGTATGCTTCAGCAGTTGGAAGCCTAATGTATGCCATGGTATGACTAGACCTGATATTGCTCATGCTGTTGGAGTTGTTAGTCGTTTTATGTCTAATCCAGGAAAATAACATTGGGAGGTAGTCAAGTGCATCATGAGATATTTGAGAGGTACTTCCAGTTTGAAGCTCACATTTGGGGATGGAAAGCCAGTACTTGCTGGGTATACTGATTCAAATATGGCAGGGGACTTAGACAGCAGAAAGTCTACTTCTGGTTACTTGATGACATTTGCAGGTGGTGTAGTGTCCTGGCAGTCAAGGTTGCAGAAATGTGTTGCCCTTTCTACAACTGAAGTAGAGTATATTGCAGCAGCAGAAGCATGTAAAGAGATGTTGTGGATGAAGCGCTTTGTACAAGAGCTTGGCTTTAAGCAACAATGATATGTGATATACTGTGACAATCAGAGTGCTATTCACCTTGGTAAGAATGCTTCATTTCATTCTAGAACAAAGCATATTGATGTGAGATATCACTGGCTTAGAGATGCTTTAAATGATGAATTGTTTGAGCTTGAGAAGATACACACTGATCATAATGGATCTGATATGTTGACAAAGAATCTACCAAGATCAAAGCTTGAGTTTTGTCGTTCCACAATAGGAATGACAAATTCATCCTCAAAGTGAAATAGGGAGAGATTTGTTGGGCTTATTTCACTTGAAGCCCAGCCCATTAGCACAGTTTAATTTCATTGTGAAATTAACTAATGTGCAAGAAGAGAGAAAAATAGGAGTGACGGCAATACAGTGAAAAAGAAAGAAAAATAAAATCTTTGTGTGGTTCGTATTTCAGCCTTTTGGGGATCGATTCGTGGTCCGATCAAGCTGAAATTTTGACAGTGTATTCTTGGCACAAGATTCTTCATTCTGGACGGTGGAGATTTTGTTTGGAGCTATCTACAGTTTCTAGTTGATAGTTGGCTAGCACAAATTGTGAGATCTTTCTTTTTTCTTTCATTGTTATTGTTGTTTGTTGCCGGGATTGTTATTCTCGAGATACTTGTCTCTAGTTGTGACTAGGGAGAACTTTGTTGTACCCATTAAAGATTATAGTGGAGATTTTGACTTCGGTCCGTGGTTGTTTACTCCTCACGTTGAGGGGGTTTTTCCATGTTAAATTCGCTGTGTCCATATACTTTGATTATTATTATTATTGTTGAGTAGTATTCTATCAGGTTCACACAAGAGTGAGATAATTGATCCAAGTCAAAGGTGTTTATCCCAATATATTTAAGGTATTGAATCGTTTTCTTGTGATGTGAATATTATTTTTTTGAAAAAAAATCATTATTTATATATAAAAAAAAATCAATCCTGCGTCCATATTTGGGCTTTAAAAAATGTAATGTAACTTAAACTAGAATTGGAAGCAAAGGGAGCAGTTTAGGTTTGAAAATTGTTTAAAAAATAATGTAAATAGTTTTGAAGTAATGAATTAGTGATTCACACCATTAAATTATAAAAAGCCGCAATATGAATAGTATAACTGAAAAAGACCAATATCTATTTAGTTTATGTATGGGGGAAAGTTGTAATTTTGGACTCATCTTTTTTTTTTCTTTTTTTTTTCATATATTACACAATTCTTTAATTGAGACTATAAGTAAGTAACCATCCACAAACTCATAATCATTTCCTACCCTAAAAAGTAAAATTTGTACACTCTAATTACAATTAACAAAATAATAGTTATAATCCCACACACTAATTTATAAGTTTAGATTAACTAAAAATATCATTGTATTCAATACTTGAAAAATGTTAAAACAATGTAGGTTTCATAAACTAACATGTATTTTAGAAATTATTTTCACAGACATCTTAAATCAATTTTCTTTTAAGTTATGATTTCACTCTATTGAATATTTATGTAAGCCTTTTTTTTCCTTCAAAAGAAAAATCAAGAACCTTAGCTTGAAAATCTTAGTCAAAGGATTAAAAAAGATTAGGTTGGGTTTGAATGCTCTACCCAACAAATTAGGTCTTTAATTGATGTACTCGTTTATATGTTACTAGTTAGATAATTTATCACCTTGTGTTGTGAATTATCTATACTCTGTTTGTTGATTATTTTGTTTTTAGCTTTTGAAAATTAAGTCTATTACTTTATCTTCATTTTTTATAATGATTTGCATATTTCTTATTTAAAAATGGTTGAATTTTTAACCAAATTATGAAAACAAAAATAAGTTTTTAAAAGCTACTCTTTTTTTTTTTAGTTTCAAAATTCTTTGCTTGGTTTTTTAAACCATTAGGAAAAAGTAATTTGGATTTGAAAATATTGTCTATATGTTTAATTTTCAAAAACAAAAATGGTCATTTAACAAAGTCTTAATTTTTGTGTTTGTTGAAAATTGATTTGTGTACAGAAAGCAATTGAGAGGTTTTATCTTGTGAATGTACATGTCGCCAAAGGAAAGTATTTATTTGTTTGCACGTGTTCAAACAATTATGTTTTATTTTTGTTATACAATGTGTGTACATTTTATGGCAGATAGATCACTGCTTTGACGTCAATCATTTACCACCATCAAAGACAATCGATATTGAAGAATATGTTCTTGTAGGTGTTCAGTGTTCGTCACTTTTAATATTTCAATGGAAATCACCAACTTAAAGGTTGATAAAACAATTAGGGTGTGAACAGCAATGTTTGAGAATATCTATTAATTAACAGAAGAAGATACAGCAGATAGAACAATAAGTAAAGATAGTAGGAACACAAGACATTGTTAACCTGCTAATTCGATGTAACAACATCTACATCTGAAAGTCCTTGACCCGAGATCAGAGATTTTACATCTTTGAAATATAAATCATAATTACAGTCTTATGATCATAAGTACACCTATTCTTCCTTCGGTACTTTAAGTGATACAACTTTACTAGTGTAAGTAAATCTATCGCTAATATTCTATTTCAAAGATGAATTAGATAAACTAAAATCTTTCCTTTAATCATGTTTCTTCATCAATCAACATATTATAAGGTTGTGTAATTGAGGATCTCCCTCTTAATCATCTTCATCATCAAAAAGTGAATTAAAATTCTTTATTTCTTCAATGCAACAGAAGCTTGATCTTCGTAATTAGGCCATTCGGACCTCTTCTTCACAAAAACAAACAGCAATAAAAGGACTTACTCGCTTGGTTTATTGGGGTTCTTGTCCAACTACAGTCTACACGCACACACCAACACCAAAAATCTGACAATTGCCTCACCAACCAAGATTCGATGATTGAATAGAAAAATCGAATCTTAGTTTCAAAAATCTTCTCCTTCAAATAATATAAGATCATATCTTCTAATAGGAGTAACCTTTAATTACATAACAACTTCAAATAATATTTTTTTAATACAAAATATTCTTCAAGTCTTCACACATAAAGCTTTTTGTCACATAGTTTTTCACAACAAAAAATATTGAACAAATATAACAATCACGGACCAAATCTTCTAACAAAAAGGTGATCGACATTGAACACTTTGATCAATAACACATTTTTTAATGTCAGTCACGTGCTCGGGTGATGTTTTATGCATTGACAACTAAATTCCAATTGTGTAAGAATGGTCGAGCTTATATGGTCAAACCCATTTTAGAACTCAAAATTGAATTCCGAAAAGGGTTTCAAAAACTGTACTCAACAATAATTTGGAGAAGATTTAATTCTTTTAAAAAAGGGATGACATATCTATAATATTAAATTCATTGCAATCTATCAGTGTAAATTGTTGACTTCAATTGCGTGATTACATTTTTACACACATATATATAGTTACCGACATACAAATTCATATTTTAAACGTCATTTGGAATTTCAATTTTATTGGACAGTCCAAGTTTCACATTATACAAACTTGAATCTTTCTAATGTTTTGGCGTTTTTTTTATTAGAGAAATTTCATAAGATAAAGTTGTATATTATTCTTGAGTGTCGTAAAAAATATAAATATAAATAATTATAGTAGAAAGAAAACCTTCGTCATGATGGAGTGTACATATCTCTCTATAGTTAACTCTAATTACTAACCACATTCTTTAAATTTCTAATTTGATCATCCAAAGTTGAGGTATCTTGAGTTGAATAATTTAAACTTCATGATTTAATAACATATTAGTAGAACTATAGATGTGTTTGGGGGAAGTGTTATATAGGTAGGGTTATGATAGGTTTATGATAAGATGTGTTTGGGGGAAGGGTTATGTTGGTAGTGATGTGATGTATTTATTTTTTGTAATTAATTTTTTTTTTATGAAATTTATATTTAAAATCAAATAGACAAAGTGAATAATTTTTTTGTTTGCCAAATTGTTCGACGTTGCGTGAAGCAATTGACCTAATTCGTGCATTGGTAACGTCCATATGAACTAGTTGGCGATTATTTTTACGTTTGATTATATTCATAATTTCATTTATTTTTTGTGACTCACCACGTAAAAGCGGAAACATGATTGCAAATACATATATATATAGGAAATAAACTATTCCATACATAACTGCATTACATAAACATGAATAATCGAAACTAAAAACATGAAAGTTTAAAGTCATTACAAACATAATTCAACAACAGTTAACAGGTAGAGTCATAAAAAACATTAACAATAGTCCGTGGAAGGTAAACGAAACAATCAGGTAGCGCCTCGTAGGATCACCGTGCAGTAGTCAAGCTCCTCCTCATCTGCCAATTCGAGGAAACCCTTCATGTCAGCTAAATTGTTCATCAGTACTCGATTACATTGCGCCCTGTCCAACTTACTTAGCTCAGGTATGGCACGCAATGCTCGAACAACAGCCCTACGGGTAGTGCTTTCATCCTCGAGTGCCAAACGCGGCCACTCTGCAATGAGCCTCAGCTGGTCGGTCTGGCAGGCCATGGCATCCTGAATTACATCAACTGTTTCCAAATTCAGCCCTCCCCGCTTTCGCTTTGAGCCGCTCGAACATGTCCTAGAATCGCTTGCTCGACTAGGTCGTGGGATGTCGTCAGGGGACATGTTAAACCCATGGCGGGACATGGAAGGAATTTCCATATCGTTAAGATCCATGTGTGCAAAATCCACAAATCCGAGTGGAATGTTCGACTCGACGTCGGCAAAGGACTCCCCACGTGCTCCCGTTGCCCTATCTTTTTCAAAGACGTAGGACAATTCGTCGTAAAATAAGAATGGCCTATTAAGGAGCCCTTTGGCTGCAGGATGAGTCTGCATACATGAATAGAAATTGCATAAATGAGACTACTGTCAGATGTTAGTAAAAGTTAATAACATTGTACAGATTTTGCACATACCCTAACCCAGTTATCAAACAATTCTTTCTCAGCAACTATGCACTTTGCATCCTCATTCCAACAGAACCCACTGCATGAAGGTCCCCGCATTTCTGCAATTGCCTGGTAGGAGCGCTTCAACGTCTTAATGCGACAGTCAATAACAATAGTGGCACGTACATTGCAACCCGGTAACTTCACATCCATCATTCGAAGAAGCTGTGCCAGATACCCTGGTCTGAAAGTGTCGTTATCTGACTTCCATCCACCCATTGAGACCAACTCCACCAAACACTCTACGAGGGTTCTCTCCTCCTCCTTTGTACAAACATGCTTCGGTTAACGTGACGAAGTTGCCATACTAACAATTGAAATGATGGCACACAAATCAATCAATTAAATATGTACAAAAGCAAAATTAACGACATAAAATAGCAATTCAGTAGTCTATTTCATATGTAACCATTAATTTTATAAATGGAAGCATACATTCAAATAAAAAGACGTTCGAACTTAATTATAATACAACAATACTAAATGGACACATAGAATCTATTAATTACGCAATTGCCATTCAGTCAACATCTATGCTGCCATTTCATCCCTCCACTGAGTCCATTCATTGGAGTTCTCAATGAAGTGAATGTCGTCACCTCCGGTCGTCGCGAAGGTCGAGTCTCCCTCGTCCAGTTCGTCCAAAAAATCGACATGTGCCATCTCTCGGTTTATGACATTGAACCTGCACGGGATAGTATGACTTGCCACGTAGTATTGCCCAACGACCCTTCAACAACCCAAATGCTCGCTCAATAATATTCTGTGCTGACGAATGTTTCAGGTTGAAGTACTCTTTCGCATTTTGTGGCGCATTACCAACTCCACGCCACTCTTGCAAGTGGTATCTTTGTCCTCTGTATGGAGCAAGAAAGCCTTCGGCGTTAGGATACCCTGCGTCGCATAGATAGTAATACCCTGTCACGATAGCGACATTACTTAATTTGACCATATGCAAATTCCTAGATTTGATGTCGTATGAGTACGAACATCACTTACCCTTCGGAACTTGCAGTCCGTTGGGTCGTGATATAGCAGCATGGAGTATGTGGGAATCTGCTGCCGATCCTTCCCAGCTAGCCAACACGAATACGAAGTCGCCTTTCGTGTCACAAACGCCGAGCACGTTCGTGGCAACTTTGCCCTTACGCGTTCTATACCTAGGACGATCAGAAATGGGCACATTCACCTTGATGTAAATCCCGTCCAATGCCCCGAGACAATTCTGCTTAGTTGAAAAAAAAATGCAGCTAAGTACTATGAACTCGAGCTACCTTATCAGAATGGATTAGAATACTAGTCAAACCTCGAAGCACCTCCATCGTGGATCGATGCAAGTGTTTGTTACTGGTTGTGGTTTCTTTAGCAACTCATCGTGTAGTCGTATCATAGCTAACAGCACGAGGTTGAAATGGCGAGAAACAGTCTCCCCGGACTGTACAAAGTCTCGTTGGATGACTCTATTCTTCACATCGTGCGCCAATATATGTAGAAACATTGCGACCATCTCCTCCACATCGACGCATTCTGTCGACGTCATACCAGCACTTGTCCTTGTAAGTGACATAGAATGGCAAAAGTTCTTCTGTCCATTCTAGTACTTTGGCGACAAGCGAGGTCAGAGGTGTGTACCATACGAAAGTAGGCAAGTTGTCTAATTTGATGCCTGGTCTCGTAGGGTGTATGTGTCGCGCGCTTATTGTCGTTCTTCAGTGCCTCCAAAATAAACACTAACTGACGTTGGGTGACTATGAACACGGTTAATATTGTGTGTATGTTTTCTAGGTCCATTTGATGGTAGCGACAACGAAACTGACGATCTACTGTTCTGACTACAATGCTATCACACATACAGTGAATGCATTAGAATATAATACCTTTTCGTAACTGAAATCAGAATTTCTAAATCCATTATTAAAAAAAAGACAATGAAGGACCCCTTGAAAAGATTTTTTAATGCGTTAGGAAAACTAAAAACATTTTTCTGTTCTTAGGATGTAGTCTACTATTTCAATAGTGTATGCATTATGCGTAACTACGGTTCTTCAAAGTCATAGTCTTCTATTTTAAGTACATGTGATTTTGAAAGTTCAAACTTAGTCATGTGAATTTGGTAAAAAAAAGTCGAATAGGTTTCTCTACAATATACTCTCAGATATTTCTTAGTTTTGATTTAAAAATCTATTAAAAGTATAAAAAAAAGTCGAATAGGTTAAAAAAACATAAACTAAAATAGAGTGAACTTAAAATATAAAAAAATAACGATATTTTGATCCATGGTTTATTGATTGATTTTAAACATGATCGTGGTGAACATTTTTTAAAATAAATTTCGAAAGTTTTATTTTAAAACGATTACGCATGTTTCGTACATTCCTCTACAAGAGGGTACTAGTAGATTGACATACACAGATTAGGGTATTTGCCCAACTTTTGAGTGGATGTGCCAAACATTTTTCCTCTTTTGTTTTATTTTATTTAATAACTCTTCCAACCCCATTACCATAACTCCAATTATGTATAAATTATTTATTATATGTTAGTTATGTTTTAGTTGTTTGTTTTTTTATTTTATTTTATTTAAGCAATAAGATATTATCTACAAATTTAAATTTTAAAAAATATATAAGATAAAATAATTTTCAATTACAATTAATTTATTTAAAAATACAACAAAATTTTAATTTTCATATTCAATACAATGAGATAGACATTTTCGTCACACTTGTAACACGTTTATTTGGGTCTATTAAAGCCTTTAACACACAAGAAATTTTTTTTGCAGATATGTCATATATTTGTAATTATTTTTTTATTTAAAATAATTTATAAATACGCACCCACACACATACAAACAAATAAAGTGTGGAGTCATTTAATTTGTTGATATTTGATTTACACTTTAGATATGTACTAAAAAATCGATTTAATTTTCAAAGTTTCTACATATTGCTAAAAGAAATTATGAAAAAACGAGAATGATGGACAACTGACAAAATATTTACTACAAACACCAATGTCTCGTACCTCTCACGATGAAAATATGGAGTCGGATCCTCTGAAAAAAAAATAACGAAATGAGTTTTCTGGCCAAACACAAGAAGCAGTAAATACCCTATAAGGACAAAATGTAGCGATTACGTACCGTACACTTTGGAAGAATGTTGATGTTGAAATGAAAAGAAAAACCCTTTCAAAGGATTAAGAAAATGGCACCGTTTTATTTTAAAAAAGATCAAGCCTCAGAGGAATTAAATCTGTTCAATATAACGAACTGGATCTAGTTGTGGAAACATCAATATAAGGTATGCATGAAATGGAGGTACAACCGAAGTATGGAGATGGAAATGCATACAAACAATCTTAGATAATGAACAACCAATGAAATCAGAGTTTGCAACAAATAGTTAAGTATGATTTGCAAGTTCATAGGGTTGTGTAAAACATGGTATATTATTGCATAAAGAAAGGAAGTCATGACACATACTATGCCCTAAACAAAACACAGAACTACAGCCACACACGTGATTCCTAACATGGATCTTAAATAAATGTAGAAGGATGGCTGGAACTTGAAAAAAAATAAAGCAAAAGTAACTTACCTACCAAAATAAGAAGCAACAGAGGAGGAAGAAGGACGGGAAGAAGAAAAATAGCACAAAAACAGCATACAATAAAACAACAAATGATTCCTAACATGGATCTTAACTATGCCCTAAACAGAACACAAAACTGAAATCAACTGCAGCCGCACACATGATTCCTAACATGGATTTTAACTAAATGTAGAAGGATGGCTAGAACATGAATAAAAATAAAGCAAAAGTAACTTACCTACCAAAATAAGAAGAAACATAGGAGGAAGCAGGACGGAAAGAAGAAAAATAGCACACAACAGAACAACAAATGAAGAGGTATATATAGATGAATAGGTGGTCAATAAATTATGCTTTTATTGACCCCAAAACAAAAAAAAAAATATTAAAAATAAAAAAGAGAATCTCTGCAAAGAAACAGCTGTGTACATAAAAGGTAAAGGATAGTCAAAATCTACCACAGTGAGGGCAAAGAAAGACTATGAATAGACAAATGCATAAGCTACCACAGAACGACAGAATTGAACAAATACATTGCAGGGTCATGGATGGATGGGAGTTCATTGGAAATAGATAGAACAGACTGCATAGATAACCAAATACCATAAAAAAAATTGCCCAAAATTGCAATACGATGAATGGCAGAAAGAAAAAACTTTTGATTGAAAGAATTACAAAAAGAGAACAATGTAATTTCTATTACAGATGGCCAAATATGCACATAGATGGAAGCAAAATGAATGAAGACAAAAGTAATACGAAAAAAAAAAACACACAAGTATTCAGTAATCAGAGGCACGAATTACAGAATATGGCCCGAAATTGCAATACGAGGAGAAGAATAAAAACAATTTCATTCAAACAATTTCAAAAAGAAAACATGATGGTTTTTAATCGAGATGTCGAATTATGCACATATGTGGAAGGAAATTGAATGAAAACGAAATTAACCAGAAAAAAAAAAAAATCAATCCTCATCATCGGCTATGCTTTGAAGAAACTCGAGTTTCAACCGCTTACCTCTAACCATACCTCGCTCGAACATCCCATATGCACAAAATAGTGTAGCAAGTGTCCAAATCAGTGGCAAAAGAAATCCGATCGACAAATGGGAGTTGAAGCGGCAAAGGGAAGTGGAAGGGGGGAAAACCGAGTTGAAATTGCATGTTCACCGACACGAGTGGTGAACATGCAATCGTTTGAGTTTCGGAGGCAAAGTCTACACCCAACCGTTCAAGGAAACCGAAAAGGGAAACATTTGTTTCGGAGGCAACGCAGTGAAAGAAGCCTTCAACGAAACTTTCAACGACGAAGAGTGGGAGAGAAAGAAATAGTAGGGAAAGATGGGATTTTTTTTTACACAAGAAAACACATACCAAAGAACAACAACAGACGAGGTTGAAGATGAGTTGAGGGAAAAAGAGGGCTTCATTCTTCCCGGCCATTAAACCGAAAATAAGGTGATTGATAACGATTCAAGAGACGAGGGAATGATTTCGTATGGAAATCGAGAAAGGATGAAACGGGTTGAGGAAAGGCGAATGGGATTTTGAAGACGAGTGGAGAAATGGTGAAGACAGGTGGAGAAAGGGTGAAGACGCGTTGAGATGAAGAATACCATCGTTAATGGTTGAGAAGGGTAGACGATGAGTTAAGGACAAAAATGGAAAATTGGAAACCCTAAAATTAGGGTTTCCTTAAAACGGACCCCAAACGTGGGTTAGGGTTATTATAACCCAAGCCCATAGTAATTATATGGGGCCCAAACACACCTTTATTGTTTGATACAACCTTCTTTAATTATATTATATTTTCTTGTTCACATTTTGTAAATAAAGCAATAACGTCATTATCATTTTACAAATATAATATTTTTTTTCCAAAAAAAATCATGTTAATTTAGTTTAAACCCTTTAAATAATTCCTTTGATTTTGCTTTTTGAGTTTATGTTTTTGCATTTAAAATAAACAGTAATCCAAATTGTTATGGAATCACACTAAAAAAAAATTATTTGGTTAACTTATAATGTGTTAGCTACATTTATAAAGAAATAAGTAATTTAGTGTTACCGAATAATTTAAAATAATACAAAACAGTGGCATATATTTCCATGGTCTAAACATTTTAAAACAAACTTCTCCAAATTTAAAGTTAAAATCATAAATAATATAAAAGCATTTCAACACAAATTTAAATTAATATATTAATATCAACACTCTTACTCTTCTTCTTGTATAGGGAAATTAAATTAAACATTAAACAATTGATAATCATAAGGAAGTTGAACTCTGTTAATTTCTTTAAATTAATGCTCATGTCAGCTTCTTATGGCCAACAATTGAATTGTTCATACAAGAATTTAGCAATATTTTAAGTGATAATATTAAAAGGGAAAATTATTAGTGGCACAATTTATTTGTATTAGTGCAATTGGTGATAGTGTATATTTCGAAGGTCAAAAGCTTTAATTTAGTGCACCCCAACAGTATATATTATCTTTATATATCAAATCAGCATATCTCTCCCCAAAAGATAGGGTATCCTTTTATATATATATATATATATATGGCCACATTCTTTAAAATTATGTACCTATTTAAGAAAACTACCCTAAGAGCTTAGAACTAAAACTTTAAAATTAATTAAAATAACATAAACTTTATGGTTATCCCGTTGCCTGCCACAATCAATTATTTGAATTAATATATGTTTCTTACATAAAGTGTTTGCTAATATTGAGGATAGAAACATTGGACCAACACAAAGCACACACACTTGGAATAATATTAGGACCTTAACTAAAATTAATATGGACCACTTTGTGATCCTGACAATTCATTTAGGGACATTGCAAGATCATATCAGTATGTATATATTCTTCAAAACTTGCTCTTTTTTTATCCTTTTCTTTTCTCTTTTTTAAATGTTTCTTTTGATACTTTAGACTAATGACAATAATAGTATATATTATTATACACGTATATTTCTATAAGGTGTACTTCTTAACTTTTACATATTTGTATCCAATTATATAAATTAGGTCGTTGGAAGAATATCTTGCCAAAAACTTTAAAAATCAAAAGAAAGCATATATGTTGATTTGCACAATCTCATTCATATCATTGTACACTCTAATTTAATATAAACCCTCCATATATTAATGGAACATGTTTCAATATAGCAAAATATTTGAAAATATTTACAAAATAGTACAAAATCTATCAAATTGATCTTCATAGTTCATTTAAGTTTTTTGTTTTTGCTATATTTTGTTCAATTTTTTTGTTAGAAAAAAAAAAATCAATACATGTTAATTCATTCAAACTTAACGTAACTCATAAGAGTTAATTTGTACACAATAATTAATTTTCTCTTCTGGAATTTTTTATTATTGACTGCTTTAATTAGTGTATTAGTTTTATCTGATATATGATAAATAAAGATAGTATTTTGTTCAATATTAGAAAGTTTCTTTAGTTACTCTCAGGAAAATTCACTTGATATGATATTTTCTCAATGACTAAAAGCGACCATTTGTTAAAATTAATTCATCAAAATAAAATGACTATAGAAAACAGAAAAATATGTCAAACACACAAATTTTAAATGAAAATTCTTTGTATGATTGCAAAAACAATGTGTAAGAAAAATATATGAGTTTTTTCTTCGATTTTTTTTTACCTGTGGACTAAAAAACAATATATATTGTTATATATTAAATATATAATAAAAGAAAGATTGTTGTTAAATATAGTAAAATAGAATTAAAATATTTACTAAATTTTCTTCCATAATCTATTAATAATGAACCTTAATAATAAGTATATAAGTATCTATTAATATATATCCTAAAATTTTATTATATCTATAAAAATAATTCATTCTTGTGCTTACAATAATTTCCCTCAAAGAAAGTCTTTTTTATGTATATGTTGGGAATTTCATTTTCAGTCCAAAATGATTTCAACCAATTATAATTTACATATTAAAAAACAATTAAATTTTACAGCAATAATAAAAAAAATCTAAATAATGAAAGAAATAAACCCATTCAAAAGGTTTATTATTGAAAAATAAAATGTGTATTGTACCACTATTATGATCTCTCACTCAATTTGAGTTAAAGATGTTGAAAATGTCATATTTTAATTACTACGACACATTCTTGAGATAAAAAATAAATAGAGCAAAGCAAAAGGTCGGATCCAAAATCACCCAAACACTAAATAAAATTTTAGAGTTTTTTAGAATACATCTTCGATTGTTTAATTTATTAAAAAATGTCATTTTGGATAAAATTTGAATGTTTAATGACAATTCTTTAAATTATTTTTTACAGTGTATTTTTAAAAATTGTTTTTAAAAACATTTAAATAAAAATGAGTTTTTTTAAAAAAAAAAAAATTCTCTAATAATCAATCCAAATGAGTCCTTAATTATTTGATAACAATTTCATTTTTTTACTATAGTTTGTATATTTTGTATATTTTGTAGGTAGAAAAATTAGATTCTTACTCAAATCTCAAAAACAATACAAGTTATAAAAAATCAGTACTTTTTTAGTTGGCTTGCTATATTTTAAAGCCTTGGTAAAAATAGTGAAAAGAAAATGAATAAAATGAAAATATTGATTACTAAATTGAGCCAAACTATATTATTCCTTTATTTTTCTCCATGCCTACATTAACAAAGAATTGAGATCATCCCATAAAAAATGGTCCATTGTATTGTGAAAACAATTAATTATACATATAACTTTTCCAATATGGGTTATGATCACCCTTTGGTTCAATGAACCAAAACTACAATAATGTGTGGGTTATATACCATCAAATTTAATTAATTTGATGGACAGAGATACTCGTGGGTGCACAACCAATATCTGAGACGCATACCTAAAAGAAAGTTCTCCAATATATATATATATATATATATAAGTCACTCTGTAATTAATATCCATTATTTCAAGTGATCGTGTCTATATGATGAATAACATTGTGAAAATAAATAATCTTCTTCATTTTAGTTATATTGAAAGAGAAGAAAAAAGTGTTGTAGATTACATCAAAAAGGAATAACAATAAGAATAATGATAACTAAGAGCTGTAAAAATGTCATAATATTTCTCCAAATACAGAAGAACGTAACATCTCCAGAATTGATGTCTCGCCACTGCCACCATATCGCATCCAGAATTTCATAACCAAAAATATACCATGACCTTACTAATAATATAATTAAGATATATTAAGACTATTAATATATGTGGAAATTTAAATTTTATGCATCTTAATACCACTAAACACAAGATAACACTGAAGCTCACATGTTAAACCCTTTATCAAGAGAAGGTGCAATACTTAACAGAAGATTGAAGGATAAAGTTTGAATACTACAATACATCAATATCCTTCTAGATAATAATAAGAAGAAAAAGAGAAACCAAACGATTATATATATGACCCTCTTTGAACACAATTGAATTACTCCCTTCAATTTCCTAGCTACGTAACTTAGCATAAGCATATAGTGCCATCTCCAAATCATTTTTTGAAACATAATACTAGAGAGATAAAGGATAGGCTATCTCAACTAGGTTACACAATCATAGAACTTTTTATTCACCGAATCTAATTGCGTGAGATATTCAAAAAATAATACAAAGAGCGGGAGATCATAAACTCAGAGACAAAAGCAGAAGACATCTTAGCAAGGCTAGTGGGAGGAAAGCTTTTCAGTTTAAAACTAACAAGTATCGGAATATTACAAAAAAGATCATATACATATCATATATCACCCTTTCATTCTCATTCTCTGAAAAAATGTTTGGCTTTCTGCGTTAGTATTGGTTTTTTTTTTCTTTTAAACTAGATATTATGAGTTCGTAGACTAATCAGAATATCTCAATGAGAGTAACACAAACATAACACCATCATGTCTAAAACTAATATCCAACACTTCATTTAGAACTGATTGTATATTAACTCTTTGTTTGTTTGTTTTTTTTCTTTTCAATAAGATATATACTAAATATTTCAACTAAATAGACACCTTTTTAACTCTTTAAATCGTTAAAACTATCAAGTATACTTATCTCTCTAATGTACCTATTATTATTATTGTTTTCTATTTCCACTACTATTACATGAACTTGATACTTGTGCATGAAAAACCAATACTGAGTGCACATGCATCAAAATAACAAAATGTAGTTTTATTGTACATGTACATGCGTTAGGAAGTTGTAGGGAATTTAATATTCTCCAAAATAAAGTATACTATAATATACTATCTTGTATTATGCTGAATTAAAATGTCGTTTTTCTCCAGCCTATCCTTTCTATTTTCCTTTTATTTCTTGAAGCTCTCTTCTTGCCTATTGCATGCATGTATTTTTTTTATCGATCAATAAATTTCTTTTGGTTCTAGAGATATGATGAGGATGCTAGAAATATGTCAATCTAGTTGAGAAATTGTGAAATCTATAATTCCTCCTATCTCTCTTATGTATTATTGTTCAAAAAAAAAGAAAGCAATATCTAAATTTTCTCATCAGCAATATGAGTATCCAAAAGGCAAAAGAAGTGCTAGGTTTCACATATAGAAGCCAGATTCTGTACAGAGAAAAGTAATTTGTAAAAAAAAAAAAAAAAAAAAAAAAAAAAGGAGTTAATTAGGAATTCAGATGAAAACAGCTGAATGTAATCACAGTTACAAACTACTAATTAAGAGAGCTTTCATTAAAAAGTAAATAATCCTAATTAAGCACAAACAACTAGTAATTAATTAAATGTTAATCTGTTACTTGTCTTAGCAGTGGCACTGCTTCTATAAGCTTGTTTCCAAGCTCAGCCAGATCAAGAGATGTTGGATCATTAACCTGCAAGGTTTAAATTTTGTAAGCCAGTTCCATTATTGGAAGGATAATAATATAATAAAATCATTTTAATTATAACCACAGTTATTCTTTGTATTATTGTTATCTGTTTTTCAAATTTTTCGTTAAAATTGTGCTCTAATTCTTTCATCAAAATTTTGTTTTCTGTTTTTGAAAATTGGCTATTAAAATGAGAAAAAACATAATAAAATCAGCCATATATATATAATCTTAATTACCTCGATTTGGATGGTGTGGATTGATTTGTGGTTAATTATGGTAGAACCACATCTAATGACTTCAAGCCCTTGTTCAACAACTACTTTCAAGATTCTTGAGAGGGGAAATTCATGAAAACCAATTGTTGTAATCAAGATTTCAACTACTACTCCATCAAAACAGCTAATTTTAAAGCTACAATTTGGTGCTTCTTCTAATTTTGATCTCTCAAAATTATTTGAATTATACATCTTCTTCAATTCATCTCTTTTCGCTTCAATTTCTTTGACTTTCTTCTCTTGATGTTTTATATAGTTCACTGCGCCATTCATTTGGTCCGATATTGCCCTTTTTCCCTAAACAGAAAAAACAATCCCATTTTCCATCAAGTCAAATTTGAGAAATACCCAAAAAAAAAAAAAAAAAGAAGAGATTTTTAATAATGATTTTTAGTAACTAACTAACAAGAAGAAAAAGGTAAAGATTTTAAGTAACGAAACAAAATTTCATCAAAAAGGGGTTGCTCAATTTGTAACAAAACAACTGATCTAAGAAAACACAATAATAATAATAATAATAATAATAATAATAATTACCTTGATAAATTCAAGAGGAAGTAGGGTTCTTAGAGACATATAAAGAGCACCCATTTCTTGCCTTCTTTGCCTTTCCCTTTCTCTATGCATCAATTTGATTTTATGATCTTGATCATCATCCTCCAAAGTTTCAACTAGTGGCTTTCTCCTCCTAGGCGTACTCAAATTCTTGACTCCATTGTTCTTATTGTTACTATTATTATCATTATCATTATGAGCAGCTCCCACAGCAGCTGAAACATGATGCTCAAAAATCAGATCTTCTGGAATTATGTGTTGGTGAGGATTAAACGAAATCTGGAAGCACTTCTCTTCACTTTTCCGTAAAGGGTACATTATATAGATGAAAAAAGAGAGAGAGAGAGAGAGAGAGAGAGAGAGAGAGAGAAAGAGAGAGAGAGAAAGAGAGAGAGAAGAAATTGGGAACAAAATTAATAATTAGATGCGTTTGTTAGGGTAATATCTTGCTCAGATGGGTTTATTAGGATTCAGATAGCAAAGCAGATTCCATCTAAATCCTTCACAGACAAGATTAGCTGGGGAATGACTCATCGGCCACACATGTTATGTTATAATAATAATAAAATTAATATTGTTTTTTTTATTATTAGTATTAATAATTAAAATTATGATATGTAATTTACAATTAATTGAATGTTCAAACTCAACGACGACCAACATTTTTGTCTTGGGTAGACCATAGCATGCACCTCGGATAATCATGAGTTTGATCGTACGGTGATCTTTGTCTCTAACCAATAACAATTATTTCCCCCTAATTATTGATATGTTTTGGATAAAATTCGTAAGATTTAGTTTTTATTGCAAAAGAGAGCCTCAAAATTTGAGCAGAAAATCTATCACATTGTATTTCTATACGGATATAATATAGTTAGTCAAATCTTATTTTTTATTTTTCTATGATTATCTTCATATATATCAAATATATGAATAGTTCTCTAAGCTATTCATTTATTTTTTGTTCATTTAATTATTATTCTTCTTTTTTTTCAAATTTAAAATTTTAGTTTTCATCTACTTTTTGTTATGAAGTTAAATTTTTATTGACCATGTCCAATTCCATCATTAAGGAATTAACTATTTTAAAATTGCTCTTAAAGATGTCTTAAATCGTGTATACTCGCTTTTTTCCCCTCTCATCCCAATTGAAGCAACAGGCTTTCTAAATAAATTGTAGAAGGTAAAAAAAATTAATCTATAATAATTAAGATAACTATATGTTATAGTTTTCATTTGATTAATTAGCTTTCCACAACATCCTTTTCCTACCAACCTCAGCTCTTTATGTGTTAAAAAGAGGAATAGGTTTGAAAATCACATGTCCTTTTGCCACATTCATATTGAAAAACATTACTCATATACTCTGAGAAATCATTACCCCAACCATATATATATTATAATTGAGGTTTTACCCAATTAATTAAACACACACACATATTTTTCACCTTACACAAAATAATCTTTTTAAGTTTTTAAATACATGGTTTGGTTTGTTTTGTACTCTTTGTGTATATATATATAAGTATACATTTGTTAACATAGCCATTTGTTTGTTTATACTTGAAAGAGTCTACAACTCTTTTAGAGCAAACCACATAAGATTTATTTTAGTGCAATCATTGTAAAGATAAGAATTGAAATATCTTGACATTCAAAATAAAACTTGGTACTTTATAAACTAAATTATGTTCATATTGACAAACTATATATGAAATATTGACCGTATGCTAGCCAATGAAAAATAGAATTGAATTAGTTGTTAATAGATTCTTTCTTAGTTTTATACTTTAAGATTCCAGAGAAGGAATAAAATCAAAATGAATAAAAAAAAAAGGTAATGAAGCAGATCCTAACCACAAGATCTAAATGATTTTGTGTTTATGCTTGAGGAATCAGGCCATGATCATGCAATCTCATTTTATATCAATAGACTTAATTAATTAAACTCAAATGGGGTTTGGGAGTACCAACCAAATCTTCAACTACTTTTATCAAAAGCAATATAACATTATATATGCAAAATAGTCCATTATAATATACATCCTTAAGCCCTAGAGCTTTGCTGTATTATTTTCATTTTAAACTTCTTCTTTTATATATATACACTGTGTGGTGTTTTATATATTATTATTTTGCAAGTTTAAGTCATATGGAAGATAAAGAATATTTTAATAATGTACATTTAATATACCAACTAATTAAAGTCTTTAATTATATTCCTAGCTTGTGGTCCTGTGTGTCTCTCTTGGGTAGAAAGTAATTTAAAGGAAAAAGAAAAAAGAGACGAAATGGTAATATATTATATGAATATATATCATATGGTTGAATTGCTAAAGTGGGCCTCTATGTGATTAAATTAAATTATTAGTCTATTCTAAATGACTAAAGCAAGTAGTAAAAAGACATACCCTACAACTCCAACAATATGGTATGCATGATGAATATAAACATCAACAATAATGTGTGTATTTGCAAACTTATTACAATATTTATATCCATTTAATAACGTTTTTATTTCTTGTTTTTATTTAGAAATAGTAATACATTTGTAAATGATAAAATAAAACCATCCTTGAACATTTCAAAATACATTTTGTTCGCTTAAGCATGCATTAGTCTCAATTTAATATTTTTACCACCACTATATTTACACAAACAATATAATGGAGTTGAATTTAAATCGATATTATTATGAAAGACACGAATGACTCAAGTAACAATTAACATTGCATATCAAATTTAAACCATGTTTGAAAGATAGAAACAATCGTATTATTGTTATTAATTTCATTGTATCCATACTTATTATTTATATTAGATAATATAAATATTTGATTATTATTCTATATATTTCTTAAAATTAAATAATTTATAAATAAATAAAATTATAAAGTAATTATAAAAAACTCAAATTTTCAAATTTCTCCCCTTGATTTCTTTCCAATATGAGTGTTTTTGTAATCCACCAAATGTTATTATTTATATGTCATGAAATAGATTACATGTTCACAAAGGGATGATGTCTTCAAGACACATATAAGAGCGTTGAATGATTAAGACGGTGATATATGGCTATGAACACTAAACATACTAATGAACGTATCTATATTAATAATATTTATAATATATTTTTTTTTTCTATATTATATAATTTAATTATATTTAAATTATGAAACAAGGGAAAAACCAAAATAGCAAGAAAAAATGTATAATAATTATCAAACCAACTTTTATTTCTAATTCGTTTTTTTTTTCTTTTTTTCTTTTTTTTTTTTGAAAATTTTCAAATATAACAAAAGTTTATCAGGTCTACCAATGTCTATAAGTATCTATTAATAACATTGTCAATGTATTGATAAAATATGAATTTTGTTATATCTTATAAATATTTTCAATAATTTCGTATTTTTACAATAATTCTCTTTTTTAAATTAAAATAATATATAAACATATATATTTCAAGAAATTTAAAAACAAATTTATAATAATATATATATATATAAATCTATATATTAGATTGGTTTAAAATTTTAAATCAAATTTTCAATAGTATGTAAATAAATCTACATAATATATTAGTTTTAAATTAAAAATAAAAATAATACATAAGTTTAATTTAAAATGATAAAAAAAATATATATATATTGATGTGGTTTAAGCAGAGTTAAAACTTAGACAGCACTGAAAATCACAAACTCGTTCGAATTGAATTGGATTCAAATAAATGAAAAATTAATGGGTTGAATTGGTTCATACAAGTTCACATAAGATGACAACCAACCCAAACTTAAATTAACTTTAATACATACATTCATACATAAATACATACATACACATATATATTAGTTTAATTTCATGTAATTATTGTTTATGGAATAATCTATTCTTCCACGAGTTTTAGAAATAGATTTTTGCACTTGGAAACAAAAGCATTATATAAATTGAAATTGAGTGGTTAATAATCTCATATATAAAAATAATTCGATCAAATTTTTATGGTCATATAAATATAAAGGATGACAAAAAACAAAAGGAACAAGCAAAAATTATCTTTTATAGTTTCTCAAATTTAATCTCTTTTTAAATACAATTTTTTAAAATTTAAAAACAAGGAATAGGAATGACTCTCAAATAAGTAAGAATGACTATTAAAGTTGTTCTCGCATGCTCTAGACCCTTAATTGCTCGTAGCTAACCAAACTTAATTTTGGAGTTTTTATGATAAAGTCTTCTGAAAAACATACTTAGTTCAAACTCTTTGTTATATTGTGAGTTAATAATGGAGAGAATAACTATGGAAACCTATAAAAGTACATAGAACACATCAAACTTTAGTAACCTAGTTCGATGACAACATTGGGTAACCTTAAGAGATTATATTGCTCGTGTAGTAATTGAAGAATTACAATGTTATGATTTAAGGTACAACACTCTAAACATAGATCAACGTGTTGTCCATGAACTGACTTAACTATCAGAACTTCAATTGTACATAAACAATTGCTATAACATTAATAAGAACTCGTAAAATGAAGGGATAGCAAAACAAACAAGCCAAACAATCTCAACAACCAAATCCAAAATAATATAATAAATAAATACAATAAATGAGGTGACCACAGCACTAACACCATAAAAAACGGTTGATCACAATTCTTTAAAGTCTTTCTTAATCATACATATATATGCTTAGAATCTCTCATTTAGGTGTGATATCAGTTCAAACATGTCTCCACATGAATTCATTCCGTATAAAATTTTTTAAATAATAATATTTTGAAAACTTGTGTGAGCGTTGAGAAAATTTTAGAAAAAAAGATATATAAAATATTCGAGCCAAGGATTAAGATTTGTGAATCTTACAAATAAAATGAAAGCAAGCTTAAATAAAATGTTTAAAACATACCCAATAATGGACTTTTTATATCTAAAGATCATAGTTGTAAGGCTATTACATTTAACATTAAGTACTCTTAATGTTATTCCAAATCATCTCTATGAGAAGGTTAAAAGGGTGGAATGCAAGGGTAGTGTTTGTGCTTTATTACTATGTCACGCCCAAATCGATTGGAAGAGTAAATTTTCTATAGGGGAAACACGTTCCTTCTAGAAATAGTTTTGTGAAATCAAGTTTGAAAAATGGTCTTATTATATGAATATGTATGTCATAAACAACAATTTGAAAAGGGTAATTTCTCAAAGAAAAAAGAACATTGAAAAGGGTAATTAATTATTAAAAAATGAAAGAAAGAGACAACTTTGGCTTCATTTGGGATGCCAATGGCCAATGAGCAGTCCATCCCTAACCTCGAGTCCTTCGGATTAGAGTACGTGTTTAGGCTACAGACCTACTATCCTCAATGCAATCCAAAATTCATTATTGTCCTTCACATTTAAAAGTATTTATTGTTAGAGTAATTATTATTGTTATTTTCCATACCTTAGTTTTTAGAGGAAAGACCCAGGGAGAAATGTATTGCAACGACTTTAAATGTACAGATCAAAGACCCTCCAAAGTATCAAAATCCAAGGCCTGAAGCCTATGATGAGATTAAGAATGTCAAAAGGAAACTTTCCATTGTGTGGCAAGAGATCTCTCTAATCATCCAGATTTGCCAACCCTGTTCATCATGATTAAGATGAGTTTAAAAAGTTCAGATCATACATTTAACTTGATTTTATGTATCATAAGAACTCTTTAAAAAAACCTGGACCATACAAAATGAATGGAACAGGTAAATTAAATACTGTACAGTCATGATTATAACAACACAAGCAACAATGCATAGAATGAGATCTGTATGCCTGTTTCATGCTTGGCGTACCAGCCGGTGAGTAGTATTGTCGAATGAAAGCCAAACATCTTCCCCTCACTCACAGCCAACTTTACCTGTAAACTTGGTCAGTACAAGAATATGTATTAAAGTACAACGTTGACAAGTTTAACCCAGATTCAATAGCCATGATTGTGCTTGACTTTTTTGGTTGAGCATTTATGCATCCAAATGCTTCTTAGACTTTGGAAAGTAGAGGGCCAATAAGTAATGATAATGAATGATTGCAGAACTAAGGGAAAAAAGTAGGAGACTTACATTTAAAGTATCAGCAAGTGCATAAGAACAAATAGAATGTCTTGAAGAAAGCAGCGAATCTACAAGGAGTTGTTTGATAACTTCATCCAACAAGACATATGTATCTGCAGAAGCAGCTAAACAGTCGTCGAGGGCACTAGCAACAGGTCCCTACTTAAATTCCATTTTTCGTATCCCTTTTTTATATCAATTAGAGTGCAAAAATGAGGCATCCATTTAAAACAGGCGGCCAAGTTATATATATTATATATAACGTGAGTGATGGAAATAGATCGAGCAATTTCTTCATTTATCAAAGGAAAAGTATTTCTAATTTGCATGGTCCAATTATTAAGCCCGAAAATTTCTACAATAAAATTAAGTAGGTCCCTAGTTAGTGTGGTACCTCCAGCGCTGGCAGCTCTCGACCCCTAAGGAGAGGTAAGCAAATGCTCTTCAAATTGGTATCTAAACTTCCGTTGCTCATAGGTGATCAATGGAGACTTGAGACTAGTGCTTTAGCTGTGTCTTCCACCTACTTTGGAGCGCTCCTAATTAGAGCATTGGAATCACCTCTATTTCAGTTAGTTGGAGTTGCTTTCCCTGATAAATTCACCCAAGTACCCGAGTCGGGTTTCGGCAACTGGAAAGAGTTGCCATATAATGATGGAGAAGGTTGAAATCCATAATAGACGAGTAAGAAGATTTTTACCGGTGTTGAGGGATCTTGGAAAGGGATTTGGTGTGTGAAACATTTCAACACCTCCATGTGAGCTTTTTTGGACAATTCTCTTAGTAACTTTCCTTTATTCTTCACTGTTAGTAATCGAAGCTCCTTCAGCAGGCTTTGGAGCCTTTTGGATGGCCTAAGTCTGTCTTTTTTTCTTCTTTTCTTTTTTTTTTTTTTTTTTTTTTTTTTTTTTTTTTTTTTGTGTGTGTGTGTGTGTGTGTGTTGGGGGGGGGGGGGGGAATATGGCCCAGTGTATATATCTTCGATGTCTCTTAACAAAAGTAGTTTCTCCTCATCAAAAGGGAAAAGGAAATTCCAGAGCAAAAGGTCTGCAATTCTAGCTCTATTGCCAATACTATTGCTTTTCTGAACTATCATTTCCTTTCAACTAAAGCAAAAGGCATGCCTAGTTGTAAAAAATTTCGGTCAACTTCCAAAAGTAAGTGAAATAGATAAGTAACTGCCCAAAAATTATCAGACTTGGAATAAAGCAAGATGCTTGCAGGCTCCACTCCCAAACAAGCTGATGATATTTTTAAGGTTCTAAGTTTCCGCACAAGTAGCAGTTTTGTTAATTGATTAGACATAATCTACATGTACTTTCTTCTTCTTCTTTTTGTTCTTTTGGCGTGGTCAGAGAATAATAAGGCTACAAGAAGGGAAAAATCAACGAGAAAGCATAGTTTCCTTAAAGTAATAAGAATCCTTCATGCACTTCATCAAACTGTGTGTTAGAAAGATCAGGAAAACAGAAAGTCTTCTATTTGTGTCCACCTTAACTTGTTTATATACAAATATCAATGAATTCTGGACCTATAATGGTCATCACATCAGTAGCCAGACATAAGAACCGAAGGAATGAAGCTAAATGGAAAAACTCATTAATCAAAGTTACAAACTTTCTTTTACTCTTTGATTTGATTTTACACGAATTATCTACAAAGATGATGAATAAATTAACTAAAAAAGTGTATCAGCATATACAAGAAAAGAGTTTGTTTGAACTGACTAACTCACCGATGCTTCTGATGCGACTTAACAGGGAAGCGAGATGGAGGCGAAGGAGACAATTCAGTTGGTAGTTGGGGTGGTTCCAACCCACCCGTTAGCATCCCCACAACTTCTTTCATGGAGGGCCTGCGAGCAGGCAGTTTCTGCAGACAAAGCAGGGCAACCTTGATGCAAAGAAGGGCTTGATCTCGATCTAAAGACTGAATCGACTGATCAATCAAATCAATGAGCTTTCCAGCTCTAGCGAGATGGCGAGCCCACGATAAGAGATTGGCACGTTGGAATTCTGATAATGGTGAATTTGTCACCTGAAGGGGTCTTCTTCCAGCTATAAGAACTAATAATAAAACTCCATAGCTATAAACATCAGATTTCTCAGAAAGATCTCCACCGCCACCGTATTCGGGGGCAATATAGCACATTGTTCCTCTCATACTTGGCGTACTACTAATGCCACCACTCTTGGGAAAATCCCCTCCGGTCGAATCGTGGCTGGTCCCACGAGTTTTCCAGAGCTCGCCGCTAAGCCCATCTAACCACCAGTCAATGCTACCTCGGCTTCCATGGCTTCTGCTTCTATTCCTTTTCTTTTTGTCTCTGTACATTTCGTCATCCACTGGCCAGAAGTCAGGCTCTTTCCCATCACAACTACCTGCCCCTTTTTGGGGCTTCTTTTTCTTCCTTTTCTTTGCAAGCTCTTCACAATACTCCTCCTTCCACCATTCCCTCACTGGCCTTCTCTTCTCCTTTTTCAGATTCTTGGCACTCTTTTCATCATCCATAGCCATCCACCACTCTAATCGCTTCTTGTTCTTCTTTTTCTCTGACTTCTTAACTGATCTGCCACTTGACGATGCAGCAATCCATTCGCTCTTCGGCCTCTCGCGTTTGATCTCTGATCCAATCCACTCCATAACATATTCCTTAACATTCCCACTGGTACCAACTGCATTTTCTTGCTTCCACCACCAATCTTTACCTGAGATACTATTCTTAATACTTTTCTTCTCCACACTGTTGGGTTCTTTCCCATTCTCAAAACTAGCTCTATCAAAAGCCCCTTCTGAGGGGGATGCCATTGCTGCAACCCCCAAAGCAGTCTCTGGCGAAGTGACATCCACCGTCTCCGGTGAAGTCTCTGAAACAGGAATTCTCAGAAAGCTCTCCGGTGACTGATCAACACCCACGTTGAATTCCTCAAATCCAGTGGCTACGCTCTCAGCTTCCTCAGCCACAGATCCACAATCTTCGACTACACAACCACGGTTGCTCTCATGTTCCTCTTTTCTTTCCTTCTTCTCCTCCTCCATTCCACCTTTTACTTTCACCTCAACCTCAAATGGACTATTCTCTAATTTCAACCTAGCAAGCCCAAAATCCCCAATTTTGGCCGAGAAACAATGATCCAAAAGCACATTACTAGGCTTGATATCACCATGAATAACAGGTGGATCTAACCCATGAAGATGCTCTAATCCCTTAGCAATATCAACCGCCACTGAAAACCGTTTCTTCCACTCCATAAGCTCAGGGCACTTCCTGTGCAACAAAGCATCCTGCAAATTCCCATTATGCAAAAGCTCATACACTAACAACATCCTGCGCCGCTTTTGATCAGAGCAAAACCCAAGAACACTAACGACAAAAGACGAGTCAATCTTGGAGGCAAAGAACAGTTCGTTCTGAAATTCCCTCTCGCCTTGTAAAGACCCAGAATCCATAAGTTTGACAGCAATTTCTTTATGGGTTTGGGGGAGAGTACCATAGTAAACAGAGCCAAATCCACCTTGGCCAAGGCGGCGAGAAGGGGAGAAAGATTCGGTGGCACGGCGGAGAAGGGAGTAAGAGAAACGATGGGGAGGCTTGGAATCGGCAGGAGCAGTGCGTTTGCGAGTAAGTTTGCGGAAGAGAATGATGAGGAAGAGGAAAAGAGAGAAAGCAGCAGTGGAAGCGGCAACGATTGGAGGAAGAATATGAGAAGAAAGAGGATGATGATGGGTTTGTAGTGAAGAAGGAGAAGGAGATGGGGAAGAAATGATACGAGATGGCATCCTGAGAAGAAATTGGAAGACAATTTTGGTTACTTTTCTGTGTTGAACTTGAAGTAAGATTAAGAAGAGCGATCAGTTGTTTCCATGATGAAACTGAATCAGAATGTTTGACGAAGAAGAAGAAATACGAAGAAAGGAAGAGGAAGAAGAAGGGGAAGGGAGCGTTGGAGTTCTTTTTTCTTTTTCTTTCTCTTTATTTTTATTTTCTTTTCGTATTTAATTAATAATTTTATTATTGACATTATTATTTATTATTATTTATGGGAAGTTGTTAGATTTTCCCTTTTCCATAATTACATGAAAACGTGAAAAGACCTTCAAAAAAATTTCAAAAAAAATATCCACAGTGCATCGTTGTTTCATACCATTTTTCCACTTTTCTATTCTTTCCTTTCCCCATTTTTCCATTTCTTTCTTTTTCCATTGCTCTTTTACTTACCATCTAAAATTTATCAACAATTGAACAGTTAGTTTTTAGAGCAACAAATATCAAATATAAAAATTTTAAATTTCAGTTAAAAAATAAAAAGAGTATCACCTTTAATTTAATTATTTGGAGTTATGTTTATGTTGGTTGAGCTTTTAATTTTGAGGTAGTTTCTTTTGTCGTGAAATATTATATTAATAGTATACGTATTGAACGAAATGTCTAACATTTGTTCCGTAATGGTCGGAGTGAAGGGTCATAAACTATACACTAAGTTATGTTGAAGTTATGTTGAAGGTAAGGGGAAGGAGAATTGTTTAGTTGGTAAAGTTAGGTTTTAAAAACTTAACCAAACAAAAATTGGGGTAGGGCAGGCAATGTCTAAACCCCACTTGTGAGAATAGAATTGTGTAATTTCTCATTTCAATCAACAAAGATTTTGTGATTGGAGTTCAAAAGAAGGTTACTATTTCATCTTCAACCTTACCTTCAAGATATTATATAATACATATATACATACTACAAAATTGAAGAGTTAGTATTGAATTAGCTGACTCATTCCTTTCATCATTTTTGTTTAATTCTGAAAGTTTAGAGTGAGGATTAGGGCTCTTCATTGCAAGTTATGGTCTTTTATTGATACTAATTTTTGTTTAATGGTAATTTTCCAATAAAAAGAGAAAGAGGGAAGAGAAGTGTTAGAACTTCCATTTATATATAAGAAATTAAAGTGGGGATAGGGAAATTTTATCCCCACCTCACCTCACCTCTTCACCTAAGTGTAATTGTTTGACCATTAGGTTCTTTTAATCATACATATAAATGTATTTACAACAAAGGTTTTCAAGAGATCCATAATTTGAGAAATTCTCACTGCTATTGTTTTACTTTTTTAAAAAAAAAAAAAAGAAGTTTCACAATGAATTAAGAAATAAAGGTATGACATTGTACGTACATGACAAGTTAGTATTTTATGAAAACATTATTATAATTATTGATGAGCATTGATTGTGTTAGCCTTCATCTTTTTGCCATTTAGATTTTAAAAAAGTACATTTTTTTTCTTCATAATGTTAGATGGGATTATTGGGTACATAGTTGTTTTTGTATTTTTCTAGTTTTGTAAATTTCTCCTTAATCGTTACAGTTCAATTTCCTTCTTCTTTTTTTATATATATATATTTTGTTTATTATATGTTTTTAGGATATATAGAGTGAGAAACAAAAATAATCCAATCATAAACTACACAATAGTTGAGCTCATTTTCATGATGTTATGTTGTTTCTTTAATTTAAGAAATACTTTTACAATTTTATATGTATCCAAATTTATATAAGTGAATTATTATTATTTATTCAAATGTTAATTTTTTAATATAAATATTGTTATTGTGTTTTATGGAAAACAACGCGAGCAATTAAGATATTTATGAAAAATTATTTTAAATGATTAAACTTTTAAAAATATTTACAAGTTATAGCATAATAAGATTATTATCTATGTACGTGTGTATTATGATATTATTTATAGCCTATCTACGATAGACAACGACATTTTGCTATATATTTTATTTTGTTAAATTTGAATTCTAGTTTAGATTATAGAGATAGTTGAAATATATTGATTAAATAAATATTTCGCACTCTTTCATTATTCCACGTCATGTCGATACATTTAAAAAAAATCTTTATATTGTTTTGATATTTTATTGTTAAACTTTGTTGAATATTTTGATATCACTAATTATTTTTTATTGATATAGATTTCATTACAATCTTTCAAACTAATATTTTCACCCAATGAATTTAAAATATATCATATAATAAAATAAACTTTATGATTGAAAACAAATAATACAAAGCGGATTAAGATCTTTGATTAGGTAATCAAAGAAAAACACATTTTAGTAGAGGTAACAATTTGATCTCTAAATTTTTTAAAAAGTAATTATTTAAGTTTAGATATTTTGAAATTGGTTACAATAATTGAGTAAGTTGTCAAGATCTATTAGAAGTTTGAGATGACTTTCATCTAGAATTTATGTGTACAAATTAATACATATTTTGTGGTTGATTCAAGCTCGAATGAATTGGAATTGAATAAGTTCTAACACCAGTTTGAATAAGTTGATACTAAAGTTAATAATTTATCTTATTTGAACATTTAGAATTTGATACGATTGATATGGTAGATAAGTGAATAAATTGAATAAATTATTCTTTCATTTCAATGTCTTTTTTAGAAGATTTGACATTAGAAGTCGTGATGATTACCCTTCCCCTATTTGACATTCTACATCAAAATGGGTTTGAAGAGACTTGAAGGTTGTTGTTGAATGTAGATAAACCAAGGCCACTAATAATCAACTTGGGTTTGGAGAAATAAGAGACATATATCAAAACTCAATTTTTTTATATTGAACGACACTTAATCTTATATATATTTGGTTATGTAACATCCAAAACTTAAAAGGAAATAAGAGACATAAATGAACCGATATCACATCTATATGAGAGAGATTTTGTTGATATGAAAATGTATGGTTAAGAAATATTTAAAAGATTTGAGAATTGTTTACTAGACCAACAAGGTGCACAATATTTTTCAATAACTCAATCATAGGAACTAAGTTATACTTAACTTAAAGTAATAATTCGTTGGGGCTCCTTCTAGAAATTTTCATAGAAAAACACGTGAGTAAGTACAAAACATGTTGATAGGACATTTGTTGGTTTGTGATAACAACTTTCACTATTAGAAATATTCACAAGAGAGAATGATAGATATTCTCACCAAGGTGTCAAGTCCAAATGATATTTTATTATATTCATAAATTTTCTACATCGTATTATATGATATGGGCTAATACTTTAACCTCATCAATATATAGTTATAATTGGTCAATGATATGAATGAAGTTGGAATTTGAGTGATATGAATTGATATAATATATGAGTTTTTCAATAATAAGATATCCATCAAACACTGCCTTATGTTTAAAAATGCCTTATTTTGGAAGCATGCGCTTCGCCACACCTCACCTGCCGTACATAATAATGCCATCACCATCTCATTCCTTCTTCTTTCCCCTTTTTCATTTCATTCTCTCTATATATATACACATACATATGTTAATGTAAATTAATTTAGTAGATAAATAAATACATTATGAAAAAAAAATCTTTATTAAAAAAGAAAAGTACAAAATCCTGTTTTTAAAATATGTGGGCTACCCATCCCCTTGATTCCTATTCATTCCATTTTCCTACTAATTAAATATGTTTCATTGTTTATGTTCTAAATTAAATATTTGCACACTAAAAACTTAGTTGATCTTTCAATCTTTTTCTATTCGCCATATTTGAACAAACTATAGTAGTCTCATTTGAATTTGATTTCTTCAACCATACTAAACTATGTAAATGTGCTCAACTCAAGAACAATAATTACTAATTAAACTAATTGATATCTATTAAATTGGTACATTTATCTCTCCCTTTATGGTTATAGAGGATTTTTTATTTATGCAAAACCCAATTTATTGCAGTTAATTTCAATTGATAACATCATTATATAAAATGGATATTCCAACTACTTGGAATTCGTACTTCACCAATCTTTTCTAGTAGATTAGAATCCCAATATAATTTTTCATTTTATTGGACTTACAATAACACCTCTTCTTTAGTTCATGAATGTTTGTTTCTGAGTCGTAAAAAAGAGGTCTTATGTATTCGCAAACCTAGATGTTCAAATATTTGGAGATGCTAGAAAGTACATCTTAAATTATTATTATTGTGACATATGAAAAGTTTTGAATATCCTCTAAACAAATTCTTTTTTAAAATCCTTATTGATGAGGCATACCAATTTAGTTTTTGTTATTTCATTTTATAATAATAAATTATTATCATCCATTCACTAATAAATAAAAAAAATTTGACCGTTTATCCTGGTTAATTTTGTTATATTTGTAAATATTATCAAGAAGGAAGGGATTAATAATTTAGAAGAAAAACAATAAATGAAGTGAAGAGCAACCAATTGGAGGGAAATTTAGTGGAAAACAAACATGGAAACAGTCATAGAGATAAGTTGAATATAAAAAGTGGAATTAGGTAATTTTCTTTTGTTTTATTTTGTTCAATTCAAAGGCTCTTTTTTATTTTGTCAATAAAAGAATTATTAGTTTCAAATTGGTGGCTCCCACTACTCCAATTTGATAGCATTATTAAATGAAATCATTTTTTTTTTTTTTTTGCTTTAGTAGGTTTTATTTCTTCATCCTCTCATGTCTCTGTCTCTCACTCATCTCAATATTACCAATCCCTCTCTATTATTACCTTCTTCTTTTCTTCTTTCAATACAAAGTTACAATTAATACCCCCCCAAGTCTCAACTTAATTAAATTAAGAAATCAACATCATCACTTAAAAAAAAAACACTTACAATTAAACCAACAAGTCAAAGGATAAAAAAAACTCTCAACTACTCCTTTGAAAGTGATATTAACCTTTTCAATAAACTCTCTCTTTTAATCCTACTTTTTTTTTATCTGGTCAAATTGAACACATTGGGTTTTAAATCATTTAAAAAGTACTTATAATATTGCTTTAATTTGTTTTAGTCGATAATGAGGTACATACTATACTATTTTAGATTGAATTACAATAGTCTACTTTTTAAGAGTTTTCAAATAGTCTTAGTATAATTGAGCGATCAATTATATTCATTAAGCTACAATAAACAACAACAGATGTAAGGAAAAAAAAAAAAGAAAGTATAGGGAAAATAGGTTAAATGAATAGAATAAAAGTATATGAGTTAGAGTCAAAGAAGGTTAATAGAATGAAAGGACTATTGAATAGCACATAAGAAAAAAAGGAAAGGCAAAAGGCATAGTCAAAGTAAGCATAAGTTAGTTGAACGAAGGTATGTGTAAGTGTGAGACGGAGATTAGATATGAATTTTTGGACTCAAATTGTAGTAATGGAAAGAAAAATATAAGAAGGGGTATTTGAGTAATATGGGAAAATGTTTGAGGAACCTAACCCATGACTTTCCCTTTCTAAAATCAAATATTAATTAAAATTGTATTTATTTTGATTGGTCACACGCGTCACGTGCCATTACCTATTGATGTCACCTCCACATCTCTCACTCCTTCCTTCATTTCTTTTCTTTTCTTTTCTTTGTATAACACACAAATATTAGTGGTTTTCTTCTCTTTTTCTTATCAAATCACCCTTCATTCTATTTAAATTAAACCTATAAAAGCTCCCATGTTTTGTCCACATTCACATGTGTTTTAAGAAAAATATCAGAAGGTCATCCAACATAAAATTGCTCTAAATTAAATACGCTTAACTTTGGAGTTTTCATGATCAAGCTATCGAAGAGAAATGTGTATCTTATTGGTAGAAATAGTAATTTCTTTAATTCTTTTAAAATTTTTTTAACCTCACTTTCATGTCCTCAATATCCTTCTCATTCAAATGTGATATCGTTCATTCATGTCTCGCTCTTAAACTTGAGGCGTTACATGGATTGAATTGGGTTAGAGCTTGTCAGAGTATTATTACATTTTTCTTATTAATTTAAAAAGATGATTGCAAATATGACAATTACGATCAAAATATTAGCATATGTAACAACACTTTTAAAAATTACAAATATAGCAAAATTTGTCAAAGTCTATAATAGAAGTTTTTTATAGACATGTTTGCAACAAATTATAAGTACACATGTTTAGAAATTAAAATCTCATAAATAATCAAAATTTAAATACTAAATATTCATAATAACTATTACCGATTTTAAACCAAAAAAAAATGTTCTTAAAATAAAAACATTAACAATCCACAAGTTCACCACACATTAAAATATATTTATTTTCAGTAATATATATATAATTCGGGTGGGTTTGATCAACTAAAAAGAAAATTTTACACAAAACTAATTTTCACTCAACAAAAGTTGAAAAAGTTCAACTCAACATTAACCCATCCAGATTGGGTTGTTCAGGTTGTCAAATTATTTGAACATAGGATTAAAATATGTGCTTAAGGATTAAATAACGAAATCAAACAAAGTCCAACTGGAAATCATGTATTAACAACCAAAACATATACACTAAAAAAGTGTAAATAATTTTATACCATTTGTCTATCGATTAGGGAAGTTTTGACACATTCCATTCTTCTACTATAAAAAATAAATGGGAGATTTGGGTCAACCAAACTAATATTTTGAGGCAATCAATGTGTAAAAATACCTACCCACATCAACCAAAAAATTGCTTACAAGATTCAAAGTTCGTGCCCATGTGCTTTTTGACGAGACTACAATATTAAACTGCAAAACCCATGCTTACATGTGCTTAACCAATTTCTTCCACATGCTTAGTTTATTCCAAACTCAACAACACGAGCCGACAAAACAAAAGTGATCGTAATTATATGAAAACTATTATTAGACTACCATCAAAACTAGAGGGAGCAGATAAATATCATTGATTACGAAAGAATAAAACCAATACAGAAAAATAACCAAGGTGTGAAAGTGTAGTTCCACCCTTGAAGCTTATTCTATAGATGAGAGAGACAAAAATCTTTCACTGCAGTGTAATCATTTGAAAACTCAATAAAGAATCTGAAAGGACAATCGAAGCATGTTCCTAATGAATTGCATAATAATATAGTATTTCCTACTTCTGCATTAAAAAACAACATTCATTTACTTGAAATGATACCAATGAATCTCAATCTCACCAACCAAGTTCTAATAAAAAGACATGATCAGATGTTAACATGTGACTTCAACTAACAACACATTCTAATCAATTATGTAACCAATGCAAAATATACCAAGCAAGGCAAAATATACAACAAACCTTGTACTGATACATTAACAAAATGTTGTCCAATGTTATTCATAAGCAAAAAGAGGAAAGCTTCATCTTTTTGAGATGTAAGACCATGCTTGTATCCACCATAAAAGCTCCTCAACAACATCATGTGGCTGGAAGAATGTTGGATTATATCGACACAATTCTTCCAATCATCAGTTCTTTCGTGCTTCATGATGACATAAAATACCAAAACATTCACCCATCAGACTCTACAACACAACTTTCAACTAATAAATTCAATCGCAAACCTACTCATCAGAGAAATAAGTTCTCACCTATGAGGGGCATACATTAATGAATCATGCCTCCTCCAATTCAGAACAAGGTTGTGCAAACGTCCACATGGTCAAACCTTAACTTCTTTTCTTTTTTTTCTCAACTCCTTTTTAGATCAATAACTATGACACTGATGTTGTCTGTACTTTTCCGCCCTAAAGCAAGACGAGTTAACAATGCAGCAGCCAATGAACTTCGTGAAGGATAAGAAGTTCCAGCTGCTTCTTCTTCAATTTGAGGCACAGCATTGAGGTCTATTGTAGTAGTAGTAGTAGCTGCCACTCCTTGGAGACATTCACGAGCTACCTCACAAGCCAACTCACTTGGAAGAACATCCCACAGACCATCGCTAGCAAGTATTAAACATTCATCCTCTGATTCTCTTTTGGTGAAAGTAACTTCAGGTTCCGATATTACAACTGACTTGAGATATTTGTCCCCTGTTCCAAATGTTACCAATGTGGAAAAGTAACAGTTATCAATTCTTTAAAAGAAAATTAATCAATAAACAAATTGTTCATTACAATCCAAAGATCAATACAATACACTTACAACATTCGTGTAACATTAGACACAAAAGTAGAAGCTTATGATGCAAAAAGACCATTTATCTCACAGAAAAATATTTCTAGATAAAGAAAAAAAAATTAACCTAGAAGAATGAATGAAAATATGAAAACTTCAAATGTTCATTCTGATCGTACATGAATTGAAGAAAAGAAACAAGAGAATTGCATTCCTTCATCTCTATCAACCATACACATAAACCCATTACTTCAACGTCAAAAAATATCTCCCAAATTCGACGCTTGACCCTCAAACCTCAAAACATAAATACAAAGACACTGCCACACTTTCATGAACCTGTAATCATACCTGCATTAGGTCATATGATCAGTCAGTCACCATGATATCATTTTAGAGTTCCTATAGCCAGTCAGCAAAGAAGTACAACCTTCTATAAAAAGTTGCCAAAGTTCCTAAAGTTTTCCCAACTCCATTGCTAGCTAGATTCTTGTTGGTATAAAGATTACTCTGTCGAACTATTCTCAATGTGCAACTTCAAATTCTCCAAATATGTTAGCTTCTCTGTAAAATAGCTTGAGCTTCCCAATGTGTACTTTCACTTTTCAGGTCAAGTGAGGTATCTCTCGACATGGTATTAGTTTATTAAATCTATTGATGTTTGGACTAAAAAGACCTTGCAAAAGATATCAATTTCTCAGCCTGGACTTGCACGTATCATTAAAAATATTACAAAAAGCATGCATTAATTAAAAAATATACTGGCCGAACTAAAAACACTAGTTCAACACCTAAAAATGCAAGGGCTCATATTAAAAATTTGAGTTCCAAATCCATGGTGGTACTATTCCACAAGTAAGAAAGATATTTAGATCTCTCATCATGCGATCCATTGGTCGATTGCAAAGCTTCCATATTCAACCAAATTTCACTCTATAATAAGCTGCTCAAATTCTAACAGAGAACTCACAGTTCTTCTTTCTTTCCAAATATCATTCCATATGAGCATCAGAAATCTCGGGTATGTGGCCTATATGGCGTATATGGTCTTTCCTCAATCCATAAAAGGATCAACTTGCAGATTAGCCTATATGCCAATATTTTATTTCTAATCCTTGATGAGTATCAACATGTTGATATCAGTCATCGTCTGAAGCAACCAACCACCCATCTATTATCTTTTAACTTCAAGAATAGAAACTGATGGCCATTCTTATTATGGTTAAGCAGCTACGTTACATTGAAACTTGATTTGTTAGTATCATGGTACGAACCACTTTCCAAATGAAATTTATCGAGTCAATTCTTCAAAATTTGTAACCAAGCTTGTGGTGTATGTATAAATTGCTGATCTCTTCAACCTGATAGCTTAAACCTTTATTCAACACTAACAATCTTCAGCCTGATCTTTCAACAATAAAGCATACGACTCATCAGACAAGTTCTGAATCTTCTGATATCAGCTTAGTCTCATCTTTAATATCTGCTGTGAAGCTTGCACAGTTGCATCTAAAACCGAATCTAATCTTAAGCTGGCGCCACATCAGTCTACCATTTCCATCTTAGTGATAAGACAACAAACAAACCCACATGAGCTTCAATACATGTATGCATATAGGGAAATGAGATCCCCCTGCTTGAATAAGCTGGAAAACTTAGCACTTTTCAGATCCACGTTGACCCTTCTTAGCTTTGTTCATCAGCCGTATCCACTATATCCCGATTTCAAAACGTCCAAGAAAAAGCAAGAAATTCCTGATAATAAAACCTACATATTTCAAGTTCTCAAAATGAAGTCCAGGAAACCATAAGTGAACAGTCAGAAGTATTATGTCAGCTCAAAGGGGAAGGAAACCTCTCCATGTCTAACAAGGTATACAAGTACCAAACATTTGTTTTACTATTATTATCGTTGTTTTTTTGGTGAAATTACAAACTTAGTCCTTCAATTTTAGGCTAGTGTGGATTTTGAGGTTAGTCTAGTTCTCAATTACATATGATGTCACTAGAACCTAGAATTGATAAAATTTTGAGTTTTTAAGGACCAGTTGGATCAAAATAAAATGTTTGAGAACCTATTAGATATTTAGAAAGTGTAAGAACCAAAAGTTCAGGGACTAGCTTATAATCTTATCTTTTTTATGATGGAAAATACCCTGTACACTAAAGAAAAGCCAAATAATAGGAGGCAAGCAAAAACCAAATGTAAAAACGAAGAGCAGGGCTCCAATCCAAAACTATTTAATAATTTTCATCATAGTTATTGACCAACTGCAAAGTAGTTCAGACAGACAACAAGCCAACATTAAAACAGACTGACATAGTTGTCGCAAGATTTGTCCATCCGGCTATATCCTACCATATCCTCATCAATCATCGGCATTCCTATACTTGCTCAGAATGATCCATTAAACCATAAATTTCTTGTCAAATAAACACATCACTTACACTCCCTCTCTTGCCAAATCCAAGTATTTATCATGGAAATCAAAGAAAAGAAAACTATATATCTGTATACACACAATCGAATGAAGTAGAAATATAGCAAAATGTTTACCATAGCAGTCAGCAGAAAACGACATATTGAAGAAAGTACAGTAAGATAACACCATTGATTTAACAAAATAAATGAAGTGAATGACCAACCAACAGGGATACTTGCCACATGACATGATTCTGCAGGATTCTGCTACAGTAACAAATTGATTTCGAAATCTTTACTCTGCCGTTTGTGTATTTCATCACAAGAGGAAAAGATCCCTCACCTTGTATCTTTATAAAGGTCATTCAAGTTGCATGAAGTTAGAATCCATATTGAAGGATCTGAGGCTTCAAACTCTTGAAATGGTTCCTCGAACAGAAAAAAAAAAGTGTTTCTAAATTACAGGACATTTTTTTATTGAGATTCTCACAAAGAAAATTCATTCTTGATCCTTACACTCATTTGTTGAGAATTTTCTACTTTCATCACGTCAAAGCCGTAAATACATTGCAGTGTTAGCATACAACCCCAGAGTGACAGAGTTCTAGGAGAAAGGAAAACTGTTGACGGTTTAATGTCTTGATTATTATGTTATGCACTTAATTAATATCACTCTGTTTTTTCTTTTTCCTGACAACAGTTACATATAATTTCCTCCAAGGAAAGAACTCATCCCATTGCATCAAATTTCTTAAAAGTACATATAATTTCCTCCAAGAAAATAACTCGTCCCATTGAATCAAATTTCTTAAAGAGAATAATGGTTTTTTAAGGGCCAGGAAGACCGAACATGTTCTTTTAGAAAAAAAAAAAAAACAAATATTTTTAAGCCCTAGACATTCCAAGTTTAAGAAGGTCTTCTACAAAGACACTGAAATTTTTTTGCCTTTATTCACTACCATTCAATGATCCAACAATTTGTAGATGAGAAAATGCAACAAATGCATTTTCCTTCACAAATCATATACTTCACATTTCTGCCACAAAATGAAATGTTGTCAGGTAACCAATTTCCGAAGTATCACAAGGATTCATCAAGATCAATGCTTCAAGATGAGACGTGGGATGAGAAGAAGCAAAATCAGATTTATTCAGATCACAACCAATAATCAAGAAACCCAAATTCGTTGAGGATGTCTAAGCAACTTCAAAAAAGCAAATAAAGTTGTGAAAATCATTCATAGGAGCAGTAGTTTTTACCTATCGCACGGGACATTGCAAGGATTCCTTCAACACGGGCTCCATTTACGAAAATCACCCGTCCTCCAGCAGCTTCAATCCTTGCTAGCTCATCATTTCTATCAGGCTGAGTGTGTAAGGTTATGAAAATTGTGAGGAAGTATCATATGACCATCATGAGACTAATGCTGGAAAATATACCGTAAAAGAACACACGGAAATTAAATAGACCAAGACTACTAGAAGACAAAATCAGAAACAAAAGCCAGAGCCAGCATACAGGTTACCCGTATTCTATCCATCTAAAATGTACTACACTATTGGAAAACTGTGTGGAATAGTATGCGGTGAATGATCACAGGAAACCAACTCACATGACTTAGGCCTCTAAACCACATTTAGACAACAGAAACAAATGCCAACTCCATGGAATTACAGAACCAGAACATCTATAAGCGGCAAGGTCAAAGTTTCAACTTCTTATCACATAGGATTAAATAAGCCCAACCCATCATACAACACTTCCAAACACACATGGAAAAGTGTGGATAATAACAAATAGTTTATGGTAACTTATCAAACAGTATCTGATTCATGTAAAGTTTATTCATTCCACTTAACCAACCACTTTTTTCCCCGCATAGATGCAAGAGTGGAAATACATTTAAACTCGAATCGAAGAGCTAAGACCTGTTTAGTGACCACTAGGTTTTTGGTTTACGAAAATTCCCCACAAATACAAGTATGGCGAAGAAATAACAGATAGAAAAGGGGACCGAAAGAATTAATTGCAACAAAAGGGAGGCCAGGATCTCTATAGCCACAGCCAAAGCAACAAGTGTCATAACAATAATAATGGCACGTGAGGATAACTATCCATAACATAAATCAGACGAACTGATATAGCTGTTAAAGGATGGGACATAATTTGCAAGAGTGGTAAAGATTGGGGAAAAAACAGAAGAATAAAATGGCCAAACGAATGAGAATCCAAGGGAAACCTAATCAACCTCAAACTAAAGCAAGATATAAACTCCAACCCCACAATAAGATAGCACCAAAATTAGACAAACAAATCCTTGGGAGGTATCATCTCCCCTAAATTGACAGCATAGCACGTGTCCAGCAAACAGATAATTACAGGTCAGTAGCGAGATAGAGTAAACCTTGTGATCAATAGAAAGCGGAATGGCTGTCCCTCCTCGGCAAAGGACGGCGCGTGAATCGCCGCAGTTGGCGACTATTATGTGATCCGGCGTGAGCACAGCGACGACGGCGGTAGAACCGCCTAGAGCCACCTCCATGGGATGGCAACCACACTGGCCTCCGACGCTCCCACAGGCACAAGTACTGAGTGCCACTTCGTCCATTCTCTCAAAGCTCCGCCGCATCACTCTTCTCCAAGTCGCCTCCTCCTCAAACTTAAGCTCCTCCCCCGCGCTACCTCCACCGCCGCCACTCTCATTTTCCCCGCGAGTGCTAATCACGCGCGAAAATTCCTCCTGTACGAACACGTGCATCTTCTCCCTACATAATGCTGCCACCTGTCCCATCCAACAAAGCAAAGCAAATTAGAGCATGACAATGACGGTAATAACCTCACTCCCCTGGGTTGTAGAGAATGATTCAATGTGTCCTCAATGGTAATTTGAACTGCGCAATTATTATCTATTTACTGGGAAAATAAATTATAAACTTTACTATTAGGGCTTTACGTGAGGGCCTCCATGTCCATCGTAGACGGCGAAGAAATGCACCACTTGTCGTCGGAAATTTTCTGAACCAAGAACGCACGTGCTCACACATACTGCATCCTCCATCTCACGTGACCTCCCAGAAACCGACATCATCCCAAAAACCGGCTGAGGTACAGATGGTGAAGCTCTTACAGTCTTCACGTCCTCCCCCGATGACGAAGAAGATGAAATCTCCGGATTACCGTCGCCGTCCGTTTTCTGACCACGCTTCTTCTCAAAACCGGAAGCACCAGTTTGATTCTCCTTCTGGTGATGAGTGGTAGCCGACGATACAGTTGCTAACCGTCTCATCTCTATTCTACGGCGCCGGCGCTCTCGGCATTTGGCCGGCGTATCTTCATCATCTCCGCTTGGCATACTACAGTGAACTTCCGTCATCGGAATGGTCCGAAGCAGGAACTGGCGGTGAAATAGCTCTGGGTGAGGAGAATCATGTCGAAGGAAGTGTTAATACGAAGCTGGCAAGAGAAATGGTGTGCGGAATTTCGCTCAGAAGAAAACGTGTCGCGGTTTTCCTCTGTGGGGAACTTTCCGAGCCTTGGTTCTTCGTGGAGCAGCAAGAAAAAAAGAGAAACTCTCGGGCAATTCTAATTCTACGGGCAGCTACATTAGCCTGCCCCACCCGTCTACATCCGACCTCTATTTCATGTTGTGAAGACACGTGGTACTCATGACGATCCTCTTTCCCTAATTCCTTTTCTCTTTCCAGTCAATTTCTCGTACCGCGAGAATTTTCCCCCGTGGACACGTGTCAAAAGTGCTCGAAAAGTGGAGGCCCATCTTGCCAGGACGATACTGGTAGATCAATCAGAAACTTCCACGCCAGGCTTGTCATAAACGACACAACACCGGTCCCACCCAGACTAACCTCTTTCACCCAAAAATCCTTTTTTTTTTTTCTTTCGCCACAGCCTTGTACGTGGCATCATTTTACCTCACCAGCACACACATAGTGACGTGCCTGGTTCAACCTTGACACGTCGGAATGTTATTTGACAGCAACGGAGTGACCTCTGTAGCCTTACCGCCGTCTGCCTCACGTTACAAAAGTTTGATTCTTCTAACTTTTTTAAATCTTTTCAAAATTCATTACTTTTTTTATTTTTTGTAAATTAAAGTATTGAAGAAGTTGTACTTAAATATAATATTATGAAACATAAGATGTATCATTTTCATTCATAACATATTAAACTACAAGTTAATTATCTACTAATAGGTATAAAGTGGATTTTTATGTCTATTGTCTGCTGAGAAACTTAATCAGAAGCATTGAGTAGGTGGTCAATAAACTATTCACAATTTTGAAAAAGTAGAGGCTTAAATTCACTTTTTGTAAACACCACTACTAGAGTACTCTCTTTTTCTAATAAACTAGTTCAGGAATTTCCCATATGGTACAAGCAAGTCAGTTTTGGGTGGCTTAGATTTTAAAAGTTTGAGAGAGGTTATCTAAAATCCATAATCATAAAATCTGATTCAACATATATTATTCAAGCTTTTAATTAGTCTTAGTTTGTCTTATATGAAATACATAACTTATGGTGGATGCATACAAAGAAATTGTTAATTTGTTTTTCTAGTTTATAAGGTCAAAGGGTTTTTGTGGGTGTTCTATATTCCTACCAATGAGTTGTAAGTACTTAGTTTTTATCTATTATTTCCTTAGAAAATAAGCAAAAAAAAAAAAAAAAACGTGTAATTTATTTTTTATTTCCAATTTCTTTGTATGTTTGTGATTTATGATCTATCTGTATTTTTTTTCAACCATGAATTGTTGAGAAGCCGAAAAAGGTAAGCAATTGATGGTTCACTTTATTGGAAATCCCTAATCAGTGACTTGTTAATTATATAATAAGTGGAGATTTTTTTATTACAAAATTTTGAACAACATAGCCACTTATACTTCAATACATATAAATGTTTTTTTAAGAAAACATGTACAAAAACGTTTATATAACTTAACTATATATATACATATTAAAGATTAAATATTGTCACATCAACAAAACTTGATAGATAAGAGTAAGACATTCAAAATGATGCAAAGTTGGTTTTATTTTTTTATTTTTTTTTGTACCTGGAGCTTAATAATAAATGGTAGGCTTATTAAGAAAAAAGATGGGCAACAAAACGTGGATGATTAGAATGAGTAAAACAACATAGAATATAGTAATATTACGTGTAACTAAACTCGTGAGGTAAATGTAAAGAAGAAATATAATGACAACAACAATAATTAATTATAGAAAAAGGATGAGACAGAATAGATGATGTTTGCTACTGGGAGTATAGTATAGTATGGTATAGTATAGTATTCATGGGTCTTAGAGACGAAAAAGGACAACGAGACGTGGCGAGAAAATAGAGGTTGAATTAAAGAGGTGGTATTGGTAATTGGGTACATGACGGTGACTGCGAAAGTGACCGTTCCAACTCCGAAGAGGCTTTATTTAACCTTTCCTCTCAAACATCTCAAGCGACTCTCCAATACTTCCATCATCCTTATAAACAAATGAAAATAACTTTCCGTGCATCCAAATTTAAATATTCATTCAATAAACCAGGACAACAATAGCTTTTTCATCATTCAAATTCATGTTTATGATTAATTTATATATTTTTTTCTGTCTTTCTGTATAATAATATTTAAATTTTGTTTTGAAATAATAGTTTTGCTTTTAGAAAAACCATCGACAAGGTATTATATCTACAGCTCTCTTGACGTGACAAGATTCGTAAATCACACCGATATATTGAAATTAAAAAGCACTTATGTTGGTTGTTATATATATTTATTATGGAGGGAGGGTTTTAGTTTCTTAAGGTTTTTTTTTTAATATAAAAATGGTTCAATCTAGGCGTCGTGGATAAGTAAAGTTAATGAAGTTTGTAAAATAGACAGAATATTCAAATGAGTTAAACCCCACAAAGAATATATGCTGAATTGAGAGAGGCATGCTTCTGTCCTTTCAATACCCAATTCTCCTGCTATAAATAAATTAATTTTTTCTTCTCTTTGAAAGGATAAAGAAACAGTTTTGAGAATTCAAACAATAATTTATATTTGAAGAAAAAAGTGAATAATGAATATATGCTTCTAAAAATCAGTAGTATTAAATGTTATTTAAGCACATAAGTTATTACAATAATCGTATTAATATCTTGTAATTAAGCAGCAAATTAGGAAAGCGTGTGAAAAATTCAAAAGCATTAAGCATTGAATCGTATGTTATATGTTATGTTAAGAAAATGTCATGAGACGTCAGTAATGCTTTGACTTGAATGAACAAAATACAAAGACGATTCCAAAAATGGTTATGTTAGAGGAAAGATATTCATACTATTTTTGATGAATTACAATTTCCTACGTTTTCTCTATGTCCAATCACACTTTCCTACTTTTTTCCAATCCTATAAATCTTTTGGCCCTAAATTTCTTCTCCATTACATTGACAACACATTCTTCCATCTCTTTTGATCAGTTCCCATCATTCTATAAACTCAATGTTAGCAAAAATGGAACTTATAATATAACGGGTAATAAAATCGACTAATTCACCATACCCTTTAATTTATTTTCCCTCTCTTCAATCTCTCCCATATATATCCTTGTTCAATTGTAATTTCTCCAAATGCATAAATGTAATTTGCTCATAACTAATATTTTTCAAATTTAAATTATTTTCATTTTAATTGGACTTCCTTTCATAAATTATTTTCACTAAGGGAGAGAAAGAAACTCATATCCTATTAGATGAAATATTTGTGAAAGGAAAATATATTATTATTTTCTTTTCACATTGCATTCCGACCTTTATTAATTTGCAATGTGGAAGTCCCTTCATATACTCATTGATTCATTTATGGGTTTAAGTCCTTAGTGTCAGTGACGGATCCAGAAAAAAAATGTGACTAAATCTGTCTGTGCTTAGGGCATCCAAGTTTTAGAAGAAGTGAGGAGATAGGCAAATGTATCTTCTCACACACGTGAATGAGGATAACCAATAGTAAAAAAAATGCATAATTTTTTATTTTTTATTTTCAATATTTGACAGATTAAAAGCGTAAAGACTAATTTTATTTAAAAACAAATCAATTTTCTTATTTTCTAAAAACAAATTTTTTTTACACTTTTTTATCAAATTTTCCATTTTCTCCAATTTTGTAAATAAAAAAAACTTTTCCCTTTTTTTTCTCCAAAATTTCATTTTCCCCCAATTTCTAAAAAGCCCTAATTATTTTTCCCCCCAAATTTTTACTCATCTTTTGTCCATCCATGAATTCTTCTCCTAACTTCAAACTTTCTCTGCCAAAATTCTTATCCACGAAAGCCACTGCCGCCCACCACGCCCAACATCCGACGACCCGTCCACCACCTCAAGCTTCGACGACCATTCATCCGCTCTTCAACGTCTGTTCGTGTCCCACTCGTTAATCGGCTTGATGAGTGTGTTTTGACTTCACTTCTTAATCGGCTTGAACGATCTAAAACGTTCCACTGGCCTCTCCGTCTCTTCACTTCACTTTCAGTCGTTCAAGTGTGTTTTGAATATACACACTAAGATCAAAGCCTTAAATATGTTTTGAGTATAGTTCCCTCGTCTTTCAACACTAAGTCTGTTGTTGCTTTTCTGGAATTGGATATTTATAGCCATTTTTTTAAATTATTTTCTTCTACATCTTGTTTGTCGGCCTAAGTTCGAGTGTTTTGAAGATTACTGATTATTTCTATGCAGGTTAAGTTGATGAAGTGAGGAGATAGGCAAATGTTCCATCTACATTTGTGTTGCCCATCAAATGTTTGATGAAAAGCCCATGTGAATTATTTTAATAAAGTTGCAACATCAAATTTCTTATTTTAACCAGTATGTATGTATGAAAAAAAATTGTTCAGAGTTTTAATTCTTATTTTAATAAAGTTGCAATATTTGTTGGGATTATATTTTTTGCATTCATACACAAATGTTCATTTAGCTTAAAGATTTAGTTATATATTCAACTTATTTACAATATCATTAGTTTCGATTAAATTCTTCTAAAGATTAAAGTACAATACTTGTTTGGGATTGATTCTTCCTCATTAACCCTTCTCACATTTTCTCTCTTAATTCATTTCAGTGATGATGATGGACTTTTGGGCAGCAATGCACCAACAATGAGTAGAGTACGTCTTTTAGAGTGCTGGTGAAATTTTTATCTACTACTTCAACACACTGATTTGTCTGTTTAGTAATTGCAATTAGAAATATGTTGTAGTAGGGAGAAGTAATATTTATTGAATTTCATCACTCATTTAGAAGAACCATTTTCCTAGAGCCTATGGCTACAGAGAGTACCTTAAGTGGAGCTAGAAAGGTTTGTTATGGATCCTATGGAATTTGTGCATTCAACCATTTTACCTGTTGATTTTAATCATCAATATTCAACAACCAATTTTCCGCCTTCCATGTTTAAGATGCTTAAAAGTTTTTTTTTTACTTAGAATCAATTTAACAAAACCTGAACCAAACTATGTTTGTTCAATACAAGAAATTTCTTCTCCTTCACTATTGACAAATAAAGTGCACACAAAACCTAAGAATGGAGCCTATCTACAGGTATCTTTTTTCATATAATCATTTTGTTTTAGGTTCAAAGTTTGAACTTGTCTATTGTACTTTCTATGTAGAGCTCTACATGATTTTTAGAATAGAAGAATTGCAAAAATAGTGAAGAGTGAAACAACTAGCCAGGCCTTTTCTTTTTTTACTTTTTAGTTTGTGGAGTTACCAAACATGCTTGGTTATTTCTTTGAATTGAATCTTAGGATTTTAGATCATATTATGTTTCTTTGAATGAAATTGTATTGCTTATTCTTCCGTCAATATTGAAACACATAGCTCATACTTTAATGTGCTCTCCGTTCAGCTTTGATCATATTATGTTTCTTTAGGAAATAAAATAAGCTATAGGTAATTTGTTTCTTTGAATTGCATCTTAGGATCTTAGATCATATTATGTTTCTTTGAATTAAATTGTCACACATGGATATGTGCTTCCTGTTTAGCTTTGATCATATTATGTTTCTTTAAGACATAAAATAAGCTACAGGTGATTTGTTTCTTTGAAGTGAAACTTAGGATTTTAGATTATGAAAAGGGAACAATGACTTCAGGCCAAGCTAGCATGAAAAGGTTAGAGCTCAGGGTTATCCCAAATTAACTTGATGAATACTAATCAAATACTAACTCCTTAATTAATATATATGTTTCTTATATTGGCATCAGGCGTGAATCACTCTAAGAGCTAGAGAAACCATTGCTATAGGATGTGAGTTGCTTGGAGGTTGTCGAGTAAAAATAAATGTTTCTTCCACATGTTGTGGAGTAAAAAATTGAGAGTTATGATGTGGAAGTATCTTCTTTGAGCTAGGCATGGAATAAAAGAGCTAAAGGAGAGGTTGGAAACCGCAAATGCAAGGGTTCAATTGTTTGAAAAAGAAGTGAGGATTTTGCAACAAGAAAAGGTTCATATTGTAGCTTAGACATGTATATATTTTGTTGATCATATGGTACACCTTTGGGCTGCACACATATTTTGTTTATATTCAGAGATGGAAAGTTTGGGATGTTGTCAGAAGTTTGGGCTATTGTAATTAAGTATGTAATGATCAATTATATGTATGATTCACTGATATATATATATATATATGCAATTTGTTAAAGTTATTAGTTCTTTGAAGGAAAGTTTGGGTTGATTCAATTGTTTAATTAATATATGTGGTTTAGCAACTTTGTGTAATCTCAAAGGCTCCACTTATATGTATGTGAATGGACTTCAAAACATGTGCAATATAATTATATGAATATTTCAAATTGTTCAATTTTTTATTTGAAAAAAAAATCTTCATATGCAAAACGTGTTAAGAATAAACAAATTCTTGAAGTTTATAAACTGTTAAGTATAATTTTACTTGATGCGTAAAAACTGTCAAACAAAAAGTCCCTTTATTCTTGACACTTACTTGAAGCGTAAAAATCGTCAAGTAATCTCATATACTTGACACTTCTTACCTGTCAAATATAATTGTACTTGAAGCTTAAAAACTGTCAAGTAAACTTCTCTTATTCTTGACACTGGATTACTTAACGCATTGAAAAACGTCAAGTAAACAAATACTTGACAGGTAAAAAGCGTCAAGTATTGCTAGTTTTGTAGTAGTGTAAATGTTTCTTAATTGATATAGTTTTTTACATTAAAAATTATGATCATTTGAATTATGACCGTTGGCTGCCTCTTCCCCATCTCTGTTTATATACAGTCCCACTATTCACCTAATAAGATAGAAAACAATTCTCTTGTTTTTTATACTCTCCCAAAACAAAATCGTTCTTTTGATACCGAGCAACATAGTGTCGTTTTTTAGTGATTGTGAGTTCCAGTTGTTTTTAATGCAAAATCAATTGAAGACCGATGTTGTTTTATCCTAGGGACGACAAGAGCTGCCATACTGTTTGCACAACGAGAGCATAGTCGCGAAACGTCTTAAAGAGAGCTTGATCAACAACTAGCCGTATATTGACCTGTTTTCTATTTTGCAGCTTTTGTTTGAGTGACGATCTATTTGTTGTTCTGTTTTGTAAGCTAGAATGTTTGACGAACGGACTGAGACGTGAGACACAAAATGAAGTGCAACAACATATCCTCTTTTACCATAAAATTTATTTCCACAAGCAATCCTTTCTTTTCTATGCATGAAAAAATACACTACAAAAAATCAGAGAATTCCCAACGTCAAAATGGGCGTCGGCAAAACGTACGTCGGGAACGTCCCACCATTTTTTACTCCGCTAGGCAAGCGTCGGTGGAGATGTCCATTCCTGACGTTTACGTTTAAGCGTCGGGAGATCCCCTACATATTTGAGTTATGTATTCACATAACATAGAACTCAAATTCAAAGAAAAATATCAGGAAGAGAGAGAGAGAGATCATTGTTCTCCCGTTGTTGTCCGCTCTGTCCGTCGCTGCCACTCCCTTCGTCTTCGTCTCTGTCACAACCTCTTGGCTGGAGGTAATTCAAAGTTTAAAACCCTAAATAAAAAGCCCTTTGAATTTGTTCTTAATTTTCTTTTCTATTATTATTGAGTTTTTTTTATTCTAACTCTCCCAATATTTCTTTTTGATTTCTGTTTTTATTATATTCAATAGTTTAGAATGTGTTGTAATTGCTCTTTATGCTCTTGGCAACAATGGGGAGTTTAGAAGGTAAAATATGATTTTATTTTTCTTGTTGTTTACTTACTACTTAGTGTGTCTTTATGATTTGAATTTTGAGGAAGTTGAAGAAGATGCTGAAATAGATGGTTACCCAAGCAAGGAAGATGGTGACGATGGGAAGGTTTTTTTTTTTTTAAAAAAAAAACAGAGGATATCCCGATTCTATACCTCGTGCGTTGGGATCCTCTTCCAAATGAGTTTTCTCGATTTCGATCTCAACGCGAATTTAGGCGTCAAAAAATTATTTTTAGACATTTTTTCTATTTCTCCCAAGGCTTTTGCGTGTCGAGAGATTCTCATTTTCTTGTAGTGATACTTAGGCAGGGTCAAACTGCTCCCAACTATTATCAAATTGTGATTTTATTTTATTGATTTATTAATTTTAGAAAAAATAGAGAATATGAAAACTAGGTGCATTATTATTAGTTCAATAAACCAAGTATTGTTGTGAAAACGGGCACAACCGAAATATGGAAGCGAAGAAATATAATATTTAAATAATAAAATAATATATAATATACAAATAAATAAGAAATTTAGAAAATAAGAAAATAATTCCGAAAAACAAAATCTCAAATCTCTCCACTATCTCTCCTTGTAAACTCATCAAATTCGAGTGTATCTTTACAAATCCATCAAAGCCTCATATTTATATGTAAAATGGGGCTGGACTACATGGTTACTAAAAACATTCATGGATTGACATGTGCTGTGGCTACTAGACACATACTAATGTCCATCTTCATATATTAATATTATTTATAATAAGTACTTTATTTTGTATGTTTATTATTTTTTAAAAAAAGACCAAGTACTTTTTAGAGTGCCCATTCTTGAAGGAAAAACTAAATTTACTAATTTCATCCTTTTTATTTCACATCACCATAGGTTACTACTTTAATTATTGAATGCATTTAATACTGTATACCTATATTAAAATTTTACTATTCACATTCTTTTATATCCCAACCATAACTCACCAAATCGTTGCGTTCAATATTTTTCTTTCCCCTTCCAGATTTTCTTCTGTGAAGCAGGTATAAAGTATCTAAGTTTGATATCCATAAATATTCGTGAAAGTCATCAAATTTATATAATTTGTTTCAATTAATAATTAAATGATTTATATTCACAAACTAAGTTATAAACATTATTATCAATATTTTTTTATTTATATTGGCTAAATAAATGAGATAACATCGAACCGTTAGGTTTATGAATAGATCCATTAATATAAGCATGAACTTTCTTAAGTTTATAATTAATATTTTATATTATCTTAATCATCTAATGTAAAATTGTATTATTACTTATTATTCAAATTAATTATTTGTAATAATTAATAGGAATTTTTTTAAAAAGAGTAGATTTTACAAAATATTTATAACCTATAACAAATTCTATCACTAATAGTCATTGATTTGATTTTGATGTGATAGAAGACTATCACTCATAGAATCAAACAAAATCAATTAATGTCTAATTAAATTATCAAATAGTTAATTAGTATAACAAATATATTAATAATGTTATATCCATGTAACAATTCCCCTACATATAACTTAGGACTTATAGCTTGTGTTACTTTTCTTTTTTCTTACATTCATGTAAGTAATTATTTAATTTTGGATTTTATATATAAAATTGGTAAATCAAATACACATATTTAACTTTGACATTTTAATGATCTTGTATAACTAATTATAAACATTAATTATTGTTATAACCTTGAAGCAATATATGTGCAATCCCAACAAGCATAAGTGCAAACCCTCCATTTTAGATTGTGTACATTTGTATAGAGCAATTTTAACATTTTAGGCTATTTGGTGAAACAAATTTTCAATTCCATTACTTCATCAAGACCATAAATACGAGCAATGCCGTCGATTCTAACGTGCAAAAGTATTTGGTAGTAGCTTACCTTTTAACTTTCTTTAGAACTTAGTACCTTTATCAATCTCAAATCTATCGTTATAAAATATGGTAGTTATCAAATAAGTTCGATTAAATAAATAAATAAAAGAGAGTAATTATAATTCAAATTAAAACAACATTTTAAATATGTATATTATAATAAATTATAAAACAATATCAATATGAAAAAATTGAAATGATAATCTACCTTTAATTCATATAAGTTGATTACACAAGTTTAATATTAATCTACCAAACAATAATGTAGGCAAGTTTTTTTAATTTAAAATTAAAATTTACAAAGCAGGACGAGGAGCCATTCCAAAAAATACATCTCATAACTAAGTTTTACTCTTGAATACTTTCCATATTAGACAATTTTTTAAAACAAAAATTGTCAATAATAAAATATTTGACAAAATATTTACTTTTCGTATATAGAGTTTTGTTCTATGGAGTGTAAATAATTTATCAATTCTTTTTTATAAAAACCATTTTTTAAATGAAATGTGTATATCATAACAGAGCATGCATGCATGCAGTGCTAAGAAAATTAATTATGGGGCACTATTCGTTTAAATTAAACTACATGTTTGGTAAATTTTATTTCAATAATTGTAGCAGTCAAAAATTCACTTATTATTAGACACATCAATTTTGGGTCTCATTTCTATATTTTGAATTATTAATTTGGTACTTCTTTGTTTTGAATGGACCATAAATTGTGAACTAAATAGAGGGTGGGTCATTCAAACTACTGTTTAAGACACATGGAAAAATATTGAGCACAATATTGTTTTTTTATATTTATCAAAGAGTTATATTTTTAGCTAAATTTAAAAAAAAAAAATTATTTTTTTTCAAAATTTGGAGTAAATAAGAAGACCATAAATTTAGGAGTAGAAAGAGTGATATAAGGTTATAAATTTTAAAAAACCAAAAATCAAATATTTATAGAAGGAACTTTAATTATTTAAATTCATCATATGTTAGGGAAGATGTTGATATTATCACGTTTCCCTCATTTCGATATTGACATGAAGGCTATTATATATATAAAAAAATCCATGAAAAATAATAATTAAACAACAAAATATCATCATAATATAAATAATAGATATATCAACCTAATCATAAAATAATGTTTATTTAACGGTTTAAATTTTGTTTTTTTTTTCTTTTAACTTTTTAAAAGATATCCATCAAAATTGAAATTTTAGAGGTATTTTGTCAAAATTTGGTGAAACTAAGATATCCATATTTCTATCAACATCTCTATGTAACAAAAGAGCAACTTTATAATTAACCAATAAACAACTACTATTTGATAAATTCCCACACATATTAAGATCTAATACATGCATGACATTTGATTTTGTTTTAAAATACGAAGAAGTAGCTTTTAGAGGTTATTTTGTGATTATTTTCAGACACGAAGTATATCTTTAATTTAGATAGAGAAAATTTCTTTTTTGAAACTACCTAAAGTTTGTAATTGATTGCTAGTGATTATTATTTAGATATTTTGAATGTCTCCAGATATAACTAAAAGAATTTATTGTATCCATTATTAGTTATAGACTTAAAGGGGAGATATTAACTTTGATCAATGCTTTTTTTTCCTCATGTTGAGGAGATTTTTTACATTAAAGAATAGTAATTATATTCTTTCTAGTTGTTGACTAATTGAATAACTCCAATATAGGTGGACTATGACTACAAGGTATAAGGATTTTTATTCTATATGTGAAAAATAACCAAATTGATAGTTTAATCACTACTCAACCGAAATTTAAATTCTTTTAACCAATAGTTTGGTACACAAAATACTCTTAACAATGCTTGATTTCACTTCCACAGTTTTTAGAATAAGAAAAAAAAAATCAAACTAACATATTCCAAATTGCTGAGAGTTAATTTTTAAAAGATTCAAATTTACTCTTTATTAAAGTAGAGTTTTTTTATGCAATATCTTAACATTAATAAACAATAAAATTGACTTGTTACATAGTTTAGTTAAGAGACTAATTGTAACAAACTTGAAAAAAAAAACCTAAACTAAATCATTATAAACCAAAGGGTTACTTATATACAAAATGTAAAGACCTATGATTTAGAGAGATAAATGGAAAAGAAAAAAAAAAAAAAGAAGTTCAATAAACATTGACATTAATATAAATATATTTGAAATATAAATAGTTATTTTTGGTTTAAATAACATTCATTTTCCTTTCTTTTTTTTTTCTTTCTGAAAATGAGGAATTATAATAGTTGAATTGCAAAAGGCATGAAGTTCCATGGAGAGAGTAATAAAATTGAAATCCCATATGTTTCCCAGTGGCAGCAACAAAATAATTCTTAACAAAACGAGCAACTTTGAGAATTGATCACCAAAAGTATAACTGAAATTCAAACAAACGACAACCAAGTAATCACTATGGGGCTTCTCACTTTATGACTTCCATCCTTCCAAATCAACCCTCCAAATTCCGGCATGCTCTGTCTCTTCTTCGTCACAAAAGTGATTCTATAAGAAACCTTTTCATACCTTCTTGTGAAATTCAGACTCTCCGGCTCAACTTTCACGGTGGCCCCCTTGAACGGACTCACCACCGCATGGTAACTGGAGGTTGCAGGGCCGACATTGGTGACGGTTCTGTGAAGGGTCAGCGAAGTGACGGAGGTTTTCTCAGGGAAAACGGCGGAGATTGCTGGGTAATTCAAGTCTCCTGGGTTGGGGAGAAGACCACGGCATGTTCTGTTTGAATATTTTGAGAAGACTTTGAGCTGTGTTGGGCTTAAATCCTGCGTACAGAGGAAGTCGAAGTAATCTTGCGGCTGAATTACGTAAACCAAACCAGGATCTAGGGCTTTTCTAGGATTTATGTGGCCGGCGCCATGGTCGTATGGACTTGACGGTGATGCGGCGGAGGAGTCTTTCAGAGGTTTGTATGTGTTGTCGTGAACGTAAGCGGTGGTCATCAGTGCGGATTTAATCGCCGACGGGCTCCAATCGGGATGCTTCGATTTGATTAGAGCCGCTACGCCGCTGACGTGAGGGCAAGACATTGAAGTTCCTGAAAGAATGTTGAATTTGACCCTTCTTGTGTCCGTCGTTAAGCTCGACGGTCCTGTTTTTCCGGTCCAAGCGGCAAGGATGTTAACGCCAGGAGCCACCAGATCCGGCTTTAGGATCTCAAGAGTGAGGAAATTTGGTCCTCTAGATGAAAACGCCGCCACCACCGGCGACGGTTTTACCCCTAATCTTGTCCCTAAAAATCCTAATGTCGCCGTCGCTCTTCGATTCGTTAATGCATACTGTTTAATTGCTTTGCCTTCTCTTTCCCCAATGGCGACAGCCGGTACTAAATGGCAATCGGCAACAAGCTCTTCCCCATTTGCCGCCGTGTTCGACAGAATCATCCCAATCCCACCCGCATTTTTTACCACCACACCCTTCTGGACCCGAGGGCTAATTCCCCGATCACATATCACAATTTTTCCGGCAACGAAATGGGGATCTAAAGTTCCCTCTAAACAGAGCGAGCTCGGATCAGGGCTGCTAGAGTTACTCCCCATGTAGACAACTGGGAATTGTTTGTTTTCTGGAATTGTGATTCTTCCTCTGTAAAGTGAAACGCCGGTAATTGTTCTGCCATCGCCGAGCTTGACAATGGCGGGGAAATCTCTGTCCATTGTACTGGCACCGACGGTGGTTATCCATGGTGATACATTCGTGAGACTGACAGGGTCCGGCCCTCCATTTCCAGCCGAGCAAGAAACAAACACGCCCATTTCCATTGCCCCAAATGCTGCAACGGAGAGACTATCGCGATAGTACGAAGAAACCCCACCTCCCAAAGAGATAGACAGAACATTTACTCCATCGGCCACAGCTCTGTCAACAGCCGACAAAATGTCAGAGCTAAAGCAGCCACCAATCCAACAGACCTTGTAAGCTGCAATCCTAGCTCCGGGCGCCATTCCTCTGGCCGTTCCATAAGCATAACCAAGAAGACTTGCACCGGCCACCGGAGAGCCAGCGACGGTAGCTGCCGTGTGAGTTCCATGCCCATCTTGATCCCTCGGCGATTTGTACTCCAACTGTTCGTTAAATTTCCCAGTTGCAGCTTGATACCCATGGTAAAACACTCTGGCCCCAACGATCTTTCTATTACAATTCTGTTTCGTAAACCCTCTCCCTGTTTCACATTCCCCCTTCCAATGCGCCGGCACTGCCGACATTCCTGCATCGTCAAAGCTGTCACTCTCCGGCCAAATCCCAGTGTCCAAAACTCCAACAACCACATCATGGTCTGCAATTTGTTGAGACCAGGCGCTGTTGCTATCAGCTGGTTCAAGCCCAAGAAATCTGGGGCTTCTAGTGGTATGAAGCTCGTACTTCATCTCAGGAAAAATGGCCACAACCCCATCTTCTTCCTCGAGCCTCTCAACCTCTTCTTCACTCAATCGAGCTGCAACTCCATGGAAAACATTCCGATAACCATAAATGATCCTCTCTTCACCTCCTCCACCATTACCTTCTCTTTGAAGGTCAAGAACCACATTGCTTAGCACATTGGAGTACCACTCAAAATGATTGGTAAAAGAGTCCGGCATGGCAGACCTATCCATTTGAACAACATAAGTTTTGAGAAACAGAGCACTTGAAAGAAGGAAAGAGTCTAAAAACAGAAGGAAACACAGGCATTTGAGAGGAGAATCAGCCATTTTTGGAAACAGAGGAAAGGAGTGTGTTTGTGAAAAATGAAGAGTGAATGGGGGAGTTGTGAGAATGGAGGTGAGTGTAATAAAGAAGAGTGGTTGTTTCATGAATGCCAAAATTGAAGAAGGGTATCAGTATTGGTGGTTAGAAGTTAATTTGGTTATGTATAATGGTCCCCTGTTTTTATTGCCATGACCATTATAATTATGAATTTCTATTCTTCATTTATTATTATTATCTTTTTTTACTTCTTTTCTTATTGTTTCAAATGGAAAAATTCAAAAAAAAAAAAAAAAAAAAAAAAAAAGAGTAAATAATTGAAACTTTTTCAAATTTTAGGAGTAGAGAAATTTCAACTTTTAACATTCAAAACCGACAATTTCTATGTCTACTGAATAATATCTACACCATAAGTTTTTTTTTTTTTTTTAAAAAAAGGTAGATTTTAATGTTTGAAAAAAAAAGGTAGGATTTAATGTAAAACGTTGTTAAACTGTCATCTTGGTGCTATATTTTGGATTTGTTTAATTTTATTTTACGTATTTTCAAATGTCAGAATTTTAGTTTTTGGTTGAATTTTCCAAATTTTTTATTATCTAGAAATATTTTTACTATAAAATTTGTAACCATATTCACTTATCACATTATTATTAAGCCAAATTCAATAAAAGAATATTTTTTTAAAAAGATTTATTTAAAATATAAGAAATGGAGACTAAAATTGAAAAAATTTCACAATTACATAAATAGAATGAAATTTAAAACTTTAGTCTAAATAAAGATATCGAATAAATATTGTGTGGGAATTTGGAGTGGAAAAAGAAGGGCCAAAAGTGGAGAAAACATTGATTATTATAAGTATAACAATATTTATATTAGGATGAAGCCTATAGAATAACATTTTGGGAAGTTTATCTATACGTACCAACTCTAATATAAATACTATTCTCATTCATTAGTCGTAATGTCAACCTTTTTCAAAATAATTGCATAAATAAAAGGAATATTATATTTTTATAGTATTTTTCCATATCCTTAATACATAAAAGAAATGAACAACATTTATAGTTGAGATAGAAAATTAGGATTAACTTTCCTGTTTTAAGAGTTGAGATATCTAAGAAAACTAATATATCTTTAATGTACAGTAGGCATAATTTTTAATGTGTAAAAGGAAACTTAGGTCAGTCAAATCATATCACTTTTTTAAGGGTAACATTTCACTTAAATCTTCTTTTGAGACACTTCTAAAGTGGCATAATCAGAAAATAATGGAATTTTATTAATTATCAATCCTCTTCTAATCCCCCTTGTGACTATGACTTCACATCCTATACCACAATTAAGGCCCTAAATCTAAAACTAAACACACAACTAATAGAGGGTTTGGTTGGCTATGTGTGGAATTATGTCCATTTCCCATCACAATTTGCCCTCTTTTTTAGCTTCACCTTTAATATCTAAAACGTTTCAATTATATATTTTAGTCTAATCCTTATCCATTTTTATGTTAACACAACGGTTAAATTGATGGTCATATCTTCAACGTTCAGGTACAAAAGTTATAACAATTATTACATACCTAAACTTATTTTTGCATCTAGTCTCTATCATTTAACACCTATCAACGACGTTTGACGTATATGAATTGCTATTGTTACATAAATTTTAGTTGAATGAATGTAAATTAATGGTCTATCCTAAAATAAGAAATATCTTACTTCTTACTCTCTTAAAAAGAGCTAAGAAGAAAATCATTTTTAGACTTCTTTACCTCTCAACAAATTCTAAACTTATAACTTTAGGATATTTATTATCTTACTACCTCAAAAAGTGGCAAAGAAGAAAAATAATTTTTGGACTTCTTCACCTCTCAATAAATTAAAAATTAAAACATTAGCCTATATATTAATATATTAATGTCGATCTACACACATTTGTTGGTCATTTTTTTAAAATAATAAATAATAAAAAAAGAATGAAAGAAAACCTTAACTATCTCTTTTTATAGTGGTTTTTAATAAATAATCATTTAAATAAAGAAATATAAAAAATATTTTTTTCACAACTTAAATAGTTTTTCATTCAATTATAATTTATTATAGAATCTCAAAAGCTTAGAATACTATAAAAAGAAGTTCGCCCCATCATTTTTCACACTTAACAATTTAACTAAATATTTCTCTAATATTGTACTCTCTTTGTTTTTTATTTTTTTAAAACAAATTATATTCTCTCACTTCATTATTCTCCATGCACATCAAATTAATTACACATTAGTTTGATAGAAGCTCTACTATTTGTGAAGTTTTGCAACTATGTTATCCAATTAAAAAGAATAATTGTACAATTTATCATTTAGAATGTATGGTTAAACTTTTAATTGATCAAGAAGCCATTGTTTCGCCTAAATTGCACATTTTTTTTAACTCCAAGTTGTAGCAAATGTTGAGTTGTAATATTTATAACTCAAATGTGTTTATACTTTGAAAAACGCATTTAATCTCAAACACTGATCAAAGAAAAAAAAAACATGATTCATATTATCATATATGTTATATGTATTAGGTAATTTTTGTTTACATTATTATTATTTATTTGTTACCTATTTTTTATTCTAATAATTAATAAACAGACATTTTCCCCCTTTTCAAAACATAAAATATAGATATTGGTTTTTTTTATTTTATATCGTGTAAGAACTAAATAGAGAAAATAACATAAGTTAAATTATCAATTAAAGTTTAGAAATATATATAAAGCAAACCAACTTCTAAATTATTGATAAACTACTTGCTATTTATTTAAAATTACATTAATTATTTTTAAGAAAATGTTAATTTAATTACTATCATTGTGAATACAATTGTTCGAAATATTTATTTGATTTGAGGTTTTGATCATTATATCCATTTACATTAATTACAATCATCAAATCAAATCGATATTAATAAATAAAGTAATTATAAACTAGAAGACGTTACAAGATTGTATTTAATTTACTCAAGGTTTAATATAAATAATCCCACCATTTTCATTTAATTTGAAATAAAAATGTAACTCAATTATAATGGAAGACATCCTGTATATTTCTTATTACTAAAAGTATAAGCATCTCTCTTGACTATACTTTTATGTTAAAAGAATGTTAAACAAAATTTAAAATCATTATTTAATATAAAGTACATTAAATCTATAACTAGCAAAAATGTAATTGATATTTTAATTGATATATATTATTTTAAAAAATTATAAAAAATATAACATTTGACAAAATATTTACACTATAGAGAAATCAAGTTTAAATAGTTTTTTAATTTTTTCTATTTAAAAATAAAAATCCGTTAATTCATTAAAGATTTAAAACAGCATGGGAAAACCTCATATGAAAATGATAAAGTGATAGGTCACAATCTTTTTGGTGTTAGCTTAGCTTCACCAATCACCATGACAGATGGTGGGTGCGACGATGACGCTTTTTTTACAGTTATCAAATGGATATTTTAAGGGTTGTACGATTCATGTTGTAGGGTTGGATTCATTGTTCAACTCAACCCCTCCTAATTATTATTATTCATTTTTGTCCACTTTGTAAACTTAACCACACATTGGTTTTTAACTTTTGGCTACTGTTTGTGTTAAATTTGGCTATTAATAATTTCCCTATCCTAATCACCAATCTACCTGTGTCTTCTCGTTTTATCACTTTTTTCTTTTAATATTTTAAATAACAAAATGGTGAAAATATTTACCATCTATAATAAAATTTTATATTTTATCAATAACTATCAATGATAGATTATATCAATATCACTAATAAAAGTCTATCGATGTATATTAATGTCTATTACGAATATAAGATAAAATCTTGTTGTATTTTGTAAATACTTTGGTTCATATGAGCTTATTGAAAGTTGATATATTGTATAATAATTTGAGCTTTTTTTAGCATATGTTACATATGATTAATAAATTTTTTAACAATTACAATTAAAAGAAAAAAAAACAAAATAAAAAGTTATTGCAACTTCACCTAAAAAAATGGAGAAAATTTCTCTCCATTCATTTATTATGTGTCATGTTGGTATGTGTTTAAGATTAGAGTAGAACTCACCGACATTTATAATCTATAGCAACTCAAAAAATTCAAATATATATTTTATATGAACTTTTTCTCCATTCAATTCTCTCAATATCTGACATAATTGTTTGGTTGGGATTTCATCCCTCTCTATACACCAGAGTTTATAAGGTACTTTGTGTTTTTAGATGGGCACGAGATCATGCAATAATAGAGTTTTAATTTTGAACAAATTAGGTATACAACCCTACTTATATATTCTCTTAGTTGACATCGTCAACTATTATTCTATTGCATCTCATGCATCACCATCCATATAACTATTAACATACTCATTAAATTCTACCACTTACTTCTACGAAACATTTTCTTCTCATAAAGTCTAAAACTTTAGCCTCACAAGCTAGGGGAAAAATAACTTTTCAAACTCAACCCCTTTTTTCTTCATATTTAATTAAATGTGAAACAATAGCACTCAACTCTTTCCCTTATCAATATATATTCTAATATTTGTTAAGACAGTAGAGTCAACCAGGGTAATTAACTCTATGGGTACGAGGATCTTTTAGATCATGTGGTTAAAAAACATGAAAGTTTATTATGCTAAAGGTGGATGATATTGTATATTATTGTAAAGTTATGTAGAAGTTATTGAACTTCTTTTTGTCCTTGCCGCCGACGGGAGTTACTAACATGCTCTTAAGTTAGATTTCCTTTTATGTCTCCAACTTTCCTTCTTCAATTTTGAATTTGTACTATTTTGATGCATGATATTTTAAAATTTATTTATACTCTTAAACTCTTCAATAACTATTGTTTCAGTTCTTACATTTATTTTATTTTCAACACATTAAAATGAGAATTTTGATCATTATGCGTACACGTGATAAAAGATAAAAGATGAGCATGATCTTAAGTTATAAAATTTAGAGACAAGCTTTTGGCAGGTAATACACTATGTAGAAAAATATTAATACAGCAAGTACCAAATTGATTTTTCTGAAAAATAAAATTAGGACTAAAATATGCATTTCCAGAGCTTAGAAATAAAAATGGAACAAAACTCAAATGACCAAAATGAACATTTGAAAATTTTGGACTAAAATGAAATAAACTTAATTAAGAGTTAAAAATCAAAATAGTATTTCATAAATAGAAAAAGACTATAAAATAAAATAAAAAAACCTAATTCACACATACAAATATATACATTTTTCATATCAAATCAAGGAGGAAAAAAAAGGAATTTTATTCGTTGGTTATGCCATTAGGTGCAAAACCATAGGGATAAAAGAGACATTTTAAAGAGCTAGGTTGGTGGGCCTAGTGTTGGATACCGATCAATTACATCGGCCCATGGTTCATTATTGGACTCTCCAGAAATGGGCCGAATACACTCCCAAATCAAGCTAACACATTTGGGCCCAGTACCCATTCCAATTTGCCACACTCTTTCTCCTTTTTCAACTCTTTCTTTAGCTTCCAAATAAGCAAGTTCATACCACAACGAAGAAGACGATTGGTTCCCGAATCTATGAAGAGTCGTCAACGCTGCTTCCACATCCTTATCCTTAAGCTTCAGCACTTTTCCGATCTCCCTTATCACCGCACCCCCCGACACCGGCAGGCAAAAATGCTGAATCACCGTTTTGAAATTCGGAATGTAAATATCTTGCGATTTGTCCAAGAATCGCTTTCTTAGCCTCGAAACCGAATGCCGTAGTTTCTCCGATAACGGCAAAATTGAAGCACCCAGAATCGTTATGTTTGATCGGAGAGTTTCTCCGGCGACTTGGGGTAAATCCCTTGTCAGAGTGACGCCGAGTTTTCCGTACGTGTCCTCTTCGCGTAAGGCTGATAGGTAACTTTTGTCATCGAAAGCTCTCTGTGTTCTGAGCGTTTTAATCAGTTTATATTTTGAAGATTCTTTCGCTTGTTTTTTGTTAGAGAGCAGAATAGCTGCACTGCCCATTCGGAATAGGCAATTAAGGATCAATTTGGAGCGTTCTTTTCCTGCATACCAACCGTTCGATAAAATTTCTGTACTAAGCACGACTGCATTTGAGTTTTTGTGAACTTGAAGGAGATTTTCAGCCAAGTGAATGGCAATAGCACTTGCACTACACCCCATTCCAGAGAGATTAAAGCTCTTAATGTCATTTCTCATAGAATATTTGTTGATGACTATGGATGACAGAGAAGGAGAAGGGCAAAAGCCACTGCAATTAACAATTAGAATATCAATGTCGGAAGGAGAGAGATGGGTTTTGGTTAAAAGGTCATCCATGACAGGAAACAGTACGATGTGGACTTCATTAATGGATTCCTGTAGATGGGTTTTGGGTGGTATCAAATGCAGGGCTGGAGGGAGACAAGTTTGTTCACTCTGTCCAGAAGACTTGAGAGTTCTGGCCATGAAACTGATACTCTCACTGTCAAAAATATCCATCAAAGTGGCATTTTCAAGGAAAGTAGAGAAGGGAACCCTGAAGAAGCTTGGTGGTTTGAGGCATGAGAAGTCAACTAAGTACACTGAATTAGGAGAAGCAAGATTGAAGATGATGAAGACGACAAGGAAAGACAGTGGGAAGATATGGAAAAAGGGATGCCATGCATGTGAGAAGTACAGATAGGCTTCAATGGAAGTTAGTATGGGGATGAGAATAACGAAAGGGGTATGAAGTAATTGAGTAGAATAGCGGAGGAGGAAATGGTTGGGAGAAGAATCCATTGGGGAAGAGATGGCAATGGAAGAATGGGAATTTGAATCGTGGTGAAGAAATGAAAGTGGATGTTAAATGAAGGTCGAAACGGGCTCTCCAAGTTTGCTAATTTGCTTTGCTCGATGTGCCGCTGGCAGTCAACAGGTGGGAACTTTAAATTTGATGCCATGCATCACCCGGACGTAATTACTATTGACAGTGAGTTAAAAAACAAAAAACAACTATCAATTTTGAGGTTTTTTTTTAATCTAATAGGTTAAAATTTGAGTTTTGTGTTCCTTGAAGAAGAAACCACATAGTGTCTCTTGAATAATCACGTATCCATCTAACTTTTATTCTGGTCAACTCTTTGTCATTGGAGCACACCACCTGTTCAACAGAGCTCAACCTCCAATCATATTATTCTTTGAAAGTCTATCACTTTTGGCTCAAACACTCCTAAAGACAATGTACTTTTCATATATTTTTAAAATGATATGATATTATTAATCACAACACAAGTCTTCATGGTTTTGTTTTTGCTATCAATTAAATTCTTGTCTCAAAATATTAGAGATGTAATTGGGAAGGATGTATACCCAATTAAACATATGATACAACCTTCTTTATGCTCTTTGGATTTTTGCTTTTTGGTAAAAGACTTTGAAAATGTTCCTAGTCTCTCTTTTTAATCGAATCCTAATTTTCTGTAGTCATGTTTTGAATAGGAACCTATTTTCAATGTTGTTAGAAAGTATAAAGTTTCAACTAAAGGTATACATCAGTTGGCTGAAAAAAAAAAGAAAAACTAACATTGGAATCAACTGCAGACTACTATGTATGGCAGCCAACGAACCAAAACTTATTTTAGTCGATCATATATGTTAGTTTCTCTCTTTTTCTAGTGGTTGGTCTTGTGAAAGATGAAGAGCAAAGAGCCGATAGAGTCTAAACCGAAAGTTCTTTTTCTCTTTTATATGGACCGATCAATGAACTTACAATCAATCTTTTAAAATAATCGATATCAACAGAAAGACAACACTAAACTAATTGACCACCGGTGTAGTTGATTTTTGGTGTAATTGTGTACATCCATAAATTTAAGTTCAACGTTAGTTAATAAAAATACTTTTGTAAAAATATTAATTCAATAAAATGTGGGACATAGAGTTTTCTTCTTTTTCTTTTTAATAGAAGATGGAAGCATATAGTTAAATTAAGAGAGAAATTTCTACTACAGAAAAATTACTTCATACCACTTTCACTCATCACTCATCATAAAAGTAGTATATCAAAATTATGTCAGTTCATGAAAGTAATAATGTAGGTGATAGGTAGATTTAGTGTAATTAGGTAGATATTTATGGAATTGATTATATTGGTTATTTCTTGTTAATTATTTCGTGATATTTATTATAGAATCTAAATAGCTTTTCGAAAGATATTAGTGATGTATAAGTGATAAAGACCAAGTAGATATTAATGATATTAGTATATGATGATATCACAAAAGCAACCATATTAAAAACAAACAAAAAACGATGAAACAATTGATCTATAACGAGTTGGAGAAAGGTTTAAAATGATGATTCAAGGGAGGAATTACAAACGTCGGGCAAACAAGTGTTGGAAGTTATGACGACGATAAAGGTCTCTAGGACGAGCAGTACAAAAAGCAATAAACTAAAGAAGAAAAAGGAAGATGATGTTGAGGTGTCCGAAAAAAAGAACATGAAAATGGTGGAATGAGATCGAGAAAAAATAAGAGCAACTTAGAGGAGAAGATGAAAGATTTCAAAACTTCAAAACTGCCCGGTCATTATTTATGATATTGTGGAGTGAAACATGGATCATTGATCGTTTTCTTAGGCAATGATTAGATATAGATTTGGTCAGACCTATCTTTCTATAACCTATTTGACAATAAGATAATAATTTAACTTTCAAGTCAAATTTTTCATATGGTATTTTTTTATTTAAGCGTAATTGACGGACTACACAAAGATAGATATAGTATGGGCTAACTCCAAGTATTCTTTTTTATATCTATATATCACGTTTTTAGGTTAATATTTAGTGGGAGAGTGGTCCAGTAATTAGAGATTTTAAAAACCGAATTGACTATATCTACACATTTTTGTCTAGTTAAATATGTGTGTAAATTGATTTTTGTTTGGTTAGATTTGATTTTCAATTTTTTTTTTCTTCTTTTTCCAAATTCTTATTTTCATTCACTTTCATTTTCACAACTTATTTTTGCTAAATTTAAATTAATTGGACTTACTTTTATAGATTAAAATTTAGGATAGTTTCAAATATAATAATTAGATTCAAAATATCTTACGTTTTAAACAAATTGCAAATATAACAAAATTTGTTAAAGTCTATCAATGATACATGTCTATCACTTATGTAGAACATGTTAAAAATATTTGTCTAATAGATTTTTCTATATTTACAAATTATTTAAAATATTGTTGTGCACTTAATTATTTTCCCTAAAATTTCTACCTATTATAATTACCTTGAAAAATTTCAAACACTCCTTCAAATAAAAAACCTACAAGCTCCCTAATAATTGACTTTTCCCCTTCTACACACCATACTATTTAAAAATATTAAAAGATACCAAATATTAGAGTTTATTTTTAGAGTGTATATATCATTAGTTCGCTTCAATTTTGATTAATTTTTTAAATTAAAATTAGATTTGAACCAATACTTTTTGTTTTGTGAAAGATACAAATTAATATGTTCAAAATTATAGTAAAAAATCAAATTGAGAGTGAAAAGATTTCTTCCTACGCTGAATAACAATAACACAAAGCTATGAAAAAAAGATGTGTGCATGTGTATTTATATATATTCAGTGTTGAAATATAGTTGGGAAGTAACAAATTTATTTTTGGCATTAAATGAGAAATGATGAATAAGTTAGCGAGGATTTAAATTGGCGAATTGGAAGGCAGAGTTATTAAGAATGTCTACTCTCTCCTTCCCAACATGATGGGTTGAAGCCTTTTAATGTGCTCTCAATCTTCTCACTCAAACACTTTTATATCTTTTCTTTCTCAACTAAAACACTATTACTTCTATTCTTTTATTAAAATACAAACTATAATTTTAACTTTTTAATTTTCAATTAATCTTAAGTTTATTCTTTACTACTATTTTATTGTAGATTTTTTATTAATATTTTCAATTCTAAAATTTAAAAAATATATTCACTTACTGTATTTCTTTGCATGAAAATTCTTGTGATTTTTTAGTTAATTACAATAAAAATTAATTTCGAAAGACTAAATCTACTAAAAGTATAAATACTATAATTGAACAAATTTTAAAATACAAACATAAAATGAGATATTAACCATTTTCTTTTTATTTTGACTTTGAACTTTCCTATTTGGAAACTGGATCCTCTTTCAAACTTTCAAATTTGTTTCTTTAAATAGCCCCTTTTTTCATTGGAAACTGGGGAATTAATTTTGACTTTTGAGTATATTCTAATGAAAACAAATTAGTCGTAGTGGAGCTTACAATCAAGAAGCAATTGATTTGAATATACTAGACAAATGGTTAACTCCATCTATAAACTTGTTACATGAAAGTTCAAAAGATTCTGAAAAATTGGTATGAATTTGTTAAAAATGCAACTTTTTCTCTTACTATAGCTTATTTCCAAATATTTATAGCGTCTTTCTTCTATAAGTCCACTTATTCATCTTTACAAAATTTGAATTTTCGTAATTCATTTGTTAAAATTTTTACTACAATACTCATTGCGTAATCCAAACGAACTCAATAAAAATGTTCATTTGAGTGCAACCTAAGTGCACCTAAACATTGCCTTAATAATCAACTTAGCTTCCAATAACTATCTCACAAACTTTATAAAATAAACTAACCTCTTGTAGTTTAGAAGTAATCTCTTTTTTAGTTCATGAATTGTAAGAAGTGATTTTGTTGTTTCATATTGGACAATGATGGTGAGAAATAATCCTTCCTCATCCCAATCTAAAACGACCATCACATTCTTTGTTGTTCACATTTTTTTAGACTTGAATGAAAGGAAGAGAAGAAGTGAATGACAACAACATGGGCGATTACAATGAAAGATGGGGAAAGGGAAAAAGGAAAGAGACATGTTGCATGAGGAACCCAAACTCATTAGCGTTAGATAGTCTTTAATCACAATTAATTTGATACAAATAACAAACCCCATAAATAAAAATATATAGAGGGTGTTTAAGGTGTGGAGTGAGTTATTTTAATTTATGGTTATTATAGTCTGTGGGTTATAATAGTTTGTAAAGTTATTATGCTCTGTGTTTGGAATGCATATTATTATAGTTTGAGTTATTATAATCTATGTTCGTGAAAGTGAGGAATAATGAAATGGGAGAGTGGGGAATAATGACATATAAGAGAGATGGGGTGAGGAATAGTAAAAGGGGGGAGTGGGGAATAATGAAAAACAGTGAAAGAAGGGAGTGAGGAATAAGAGAAATAAGAAAAAAAAGTAGGATTATGATAATACTTGGGGAAAACATGGAGTGACTATTTTAGTCCACTCCACTCCTTCATAATCCGAGGGCCAAATGGTTCCATAATTTACCATTAATTCAACTATTAACAATGATAACTCACAATGCCACTTTTAGTCTATTTAAAGTTAAGTATTTTTAAAATCATTAGTTACTTATTTTCACTCTCGTTAACTTATAGACTCCTTGAATATAATAGTTCTATCACCATTAAACTCACAATGATAATTGTCATCTTTATGACAAAATCAACTAAAGTTGTCATGGTGAAAATGTTGGACATGACTAAAGTGATTTCCTAATATCTAATTAGGCATAAAAATGTAAGTAATATAAGACGATTATACGAGTAGGGTCATTTCTACGAGTAGGGTTATTTCTACGAATAGATCTATTTGGATGATAATTATACATATAAACATTTTTTTTTGTATTTTGAAGACAAAAATAGAAGAACCACTGGACTAATTGCAGAATTCACCCTTTAAGTATACTTTTAAGATGGTTGAGGTAAAGCTATTTTGCTTAATTAGAAAAAAAGAAGATAAGATTAGTAATGCCATTAAGATGAAGATCTAAGTTGATGGGCCTAAGATGGGATACCGATCGATCACATCGGCCCATGGATCATTACTGGACTCTCCTAAAATGGGCCGAATACACTCCCAAATCAAACTAACACATTTGGGCCCAGTACCCATCCCAATTTGCCAAACTTTATTACCTTTTTCAACTCTTTCTTTAGCTTCCAAGTACGCAAGTTCATACCACAGCGCCGATGACGACTGATTCCCAAATCTATGCAGAGTCATCAATGCCGCTTCCACTTCCTTATCGTTCAGCTTCAGCACATTTCCTATCGCTCTTATCACCGCACCCCCCGACACCGGCAAGCAAAAATGTTGAATCACCCTCTTGAAATTGGGTATGTAAATTTCTTGCGATTTATCGACGAATCGCTTTCGTAGCCTCGAAACGACGTACCGGAGTTTCTCAGACAGCGGCAATATTGAAGAACCCAGAAGGGTTATGTTGATACGGAGTGTTTCGGGGAAAACTTGAAGTGTATCTCTTGTTACAGAAACGCCGAGTTTTCCTTCCATGTCCTCTTCGCGTATTGCTGAAAGGTAACTTCTATCATCGTAGGATGTCTGTGTTCTAAGGGTTTTAAATAGTTTGTATTTTGAAAAAAGTTTCGCCTCTTTTTTGTTGGTGAGTAAAATAGCCGCACCGCCCATACGGAAGTAGCAATTGAGGATTAGTCTGGAGTGTTCCTTTCCTGCATACCAACCGTTTGATAGAATTTCTGTACTAAGAACAACAACGTTTGAGTTTTCGTGTACTTGAAGAAGATTTTCAGCTAAATGAATGGCAACAGCACTTGCACTGCACCCCATTCCAGAGAGGTTATAGCTTTTAATATCACTTCTCATGGAATATTTGTTGATGACTATGGATGACAGAGAAGGAGAAGGGCAAAAGCCACTGCAATTAACAATAAGAATATCAATGTCGCAAGGAGAGAGATGGGTTTTGGTTAAAAGATCATCCATGACAGGAAATAGTACCATATGGACTTCATGAATGGATTCTTGTTGATGGGTTTTGGGTGGTATGAAATGCAGGGCTGGAGGGAGGCATGTTTGTTCACTCTGTCCTGAAGATTTGAGAGTTTTGGCCATGAAACTGAGGCTGTTGTTGTCGAAAGTATTCATCAACGTTGCATTTTCAAGGAAAAGAGAGAAGGGAACCCTGCAGAAGCTTGGTGGTTTGAGGCATGAGAAGTCAACTAAATAGACAGGACGAGGAGCATTCAGAATGGGAAGCTTAATGATGTATTTGCAGAAGGTATAAGAAGACAATAGGAGGAAGAAATAGGAAATGGGATTCCATCCATTTAAGAAAATGTAAGTTTCCATGGAAACGAGGAGAATGAGAATGAAGAAGTTTTGAAGTTGGAAGAAAGACAAGAGAACGCTTATCAACAATTGAGTGGAATGGAGGAAAGTGCAGCCATGGTTTTGCTTGAGCTTTGGAGCAGATTCCATTGGTTATGGAGGAGAGATTTGTGTTGGAATGGAGAAATTGGAATCTGATGTAGGTATGGATTTCAGGTTTTAGCGAAAGAAGGCAACACCGATAGTTGAAATATATCGCCAGGTAGAGAATGAAGAGAGAAATAATTGAATGAGTTACTCAAGCGAAGGGATGGGTTAAATACTCGATGAGAGAGTAGTGTTTTTCAAGAAAAAGGGGAAGATAATATATATATATATATATTTACACACTGTCGAGGTTGGGGATTTAAAATTTTGATATCAGTTACTAATACACTTACATATTTACACACTCGATGATTGTTTTATATTTTTTTAATCTAGCTTTCATTTGATTTTTCAGTGTCAAAGGAATGCCAAGAAAAAGCAAAACAAGACATTAAGTAACAAGGAGGGCTTCCACTGAGTGCAACAATCAACACCAGGGGGCCAAGTTTAAATAAAGGAAAAGGAGGAGGTGAAATTTTTTATTGAAATCCCTAAAGGGAGAAAGAGCTGTGAAACTCACGTCCTAATGAAGGAATTTCTTGTAATTAATTTTTGAAGTTAGTAGAACTAAGCTTGAGTAGCTATTTTGAGATAAACAACTCCTTGTAAAGAAAGGCAACGTGGGAAGCCCATAATGAACAAAACCAATATTTAGGGGACGAGTTAGATGAGCAAGAGTTTGATTAGTCCGCTAGCTAAATATGAGTTAAGTTTAAACTAACACACTAAGTAAAGGAGGAGTTGGTCACACTTTCATTTAATTTTTATGTTTCAAAAGGTTGTATTTAACCATCATGGATTTGGTCACGGTGTCAAAATATTATAATTTTAGAAAAATTTAAAGGAATGACATAATCTAACTACATTATTTCACCATTGTTTTAAATTTTCAATTATTTAAATTCTCATAATATCATCGAGTATTTTCATTTTTCAATATGTTTATCAACACAAAAATACCTATATTTTCAAAAAATTATAGACTTTGTAAAATAAAAAAAATAAATATAAAAATGTAAAAAAAAAAAAAAAAAACTTGAGCAATGTTTTAAAAACATAGGAATGAAAAAAAAAGGAAAAAATCATGTAAAAACCATATAATAAATGATAATAAATGGAATTCATATGGAAAAGAAAATATAAACTAAATATCTACAATTAAAAAAATAAATATGTACTATTTGACATTAAATAGATATGCATTATCTCACCTAAAATAAAATAATAAATATGTAAAGTCAAATTTAAAATTAACTAGTAGATTATTTTTTATTTTTTCATATTTATGTGTTACAAATTTATTACTTTTTAATATAAAATAAAAAACGATTAGAAATTAATGAGGTTTTATGGTCACTGATTTATTGGACTAGACTTTTGTGTAAAATGGAAGCTTATTGTCTCTTTTACGTAAAAAATATTATATCAAAACTTCTTATCTAAATTATCCTATATACTTAGGCTACTTGTATTGAAACCCCATAATTTTAAGCTAGAGATTTGTGTTTTGTATCAAGTTGGTTTTTAGATTTGGGTTTTGTGTTAGTTAGATCCTAGTTTTCATAATTTCACTTTTAATTTCAATTTTTCTTTAAATACTCACGTTTTGTTACTTACAATATATATCAATTAATTCATAAGTATAAAAATCTTTATATCTTTAAATCTTTATTAAACTATTTGTTAACTATCAAGGGAAGAATTTAGGAAGGAGAATGTTTTAAATTATTTAACAAACATATGATAAGGTAACAAAAATATAAAACTAATTTTACATTGAGATTCATTGAATAAAAAAATAATATATATTCAACATTAAAAAAGCAAATTGAGCTTATTGGATTAAAATTTTAGATTTTATATATACATGGATGTATACAAATTGAAAAGGAGTCTTTTTAAAAATAGAACAAATGACAAAATATTTATATTGTATAGAACAGTACGTTGAAAATGAAAAAAGGCCCATAGGTCTATAATAGAAAACTTAAAAAGTGCTCTGTTAATTTTTATTCTCTAGGCAAACTATTCCTTTTAAACGTTTATTATTGTTAATTTTTCTTAACATGTGGGATGAGATCCAAATAGAAAAATATATATTAATATTGTTGTTTTGAAAAAGTTAATAATGAAATATGGTAGTTTCAAAACTGTTTAAAGTTTTACCATAGAGATTTGGAGGAGTGATCCAATGTTTTCTTTTCCAAAATTTCTCTCTATTTTTAGAAGGTTCCAATATGTTGAACACTCCATCCTTTTTCATTTTCTCTCCAACAAATCTTTCAACCTTATTTCATGAATAAGTTTTCAAAAATACAATATTTAAATAAATCATCCTCTATCTTGAAAGTTGAATGTACATGTATATTTCCCATTTTGGCACCATTCCCCTAAAGCTTATTTGAAGGACTTGTGTATAACTCATAAATCTAATATTTCAATAAGTGGTTACACAATTATTGTATAAATATCCAATATTTTTTATTACTACAATAATACACAATTCTCAGTACGTAGCATATCATTTAATGAATCCTATACAACTTTAAAACATTTTTTTTAAAAAAAAAATGAAGTGAGAGGCTCAAGTCTCTCCAGTTGAGCCACCCATTATGTTATCTCTTTATTTATAGTTAATGCTGTGATCTCTATATATCCATCTACTCTCTGAGATCAGTCCCCCCAACCACCTACCCCCTAAGTCAACTCCTTCCCTTCATGTAAATAATTGTGTAACAAAGAGTAGTTGACACTAACGTGATTTTGTAGTCTGAGTTCTATCAAACAATCAATTGCATTGCAAACACATTCATTGATCAACCCCTAATATTTGAGTAATTCAGTCCAAGTCCTCTTATAATTCAACATTATTTTAGTTTTTGCTATGGTAACATCTTGTTGCGTTCAGTTGAAGATTCAATAATCCAACTCTGTGTATTTTTTATGAAAATGAAATGAGAACTAATTAAACTTATATGTGAGCTACATCTATAGAAGGCCTTTGTGATATATATAGGACAAAGTATCAAATTTAGTTGATATACATACATATATATATATACACGTACGTATGAATTTAGTTGCATGGTTAATTAATGCAAAAGTTTATAAGTTATTTAACCCAAGAATTAAATACTATCCAACATTCAGGTTATGTGATTCTTTTTTTTTTTTTAATTATTCGAAGATAGTTGGATATCATAAGATGTTGAACATCTACATTTAAGAAATTTTGAATATTGTACAGTATAGATTTTTAACGTTATGTTCTATTGGGTATGAAATTTTTTTTTTTCACGAATGGAAATTGTTATTGATCAATAAGAAGATATATCAATGCAAATTTTATTTGCATGTCATAATGTAATTATTCATCTTCCAATTCGAGCATATATAAGTTCAATGGAAAAGATTTGACCTACATATCGTTTACAAATTATCTAAAGAACCTCACAATCATAAGTGTTAAACATGTAGTTCATCCATCTTTTTTTTACCTATGAATTCATTTCAGTGATTGAAATTGGTTAAGAGTTCAGCATCTTTAAACATGGATTCTTAGTTATATTTAGCTTCATAAATAAATTTTTAATAACAGAAATCTAAAACATATATGTTCAATCTTTTTTTTTTTAAAAAAAATCCTTATTTGGTAAATTTGATCATAAACACCACCAAGTGTACATTCAACTAAATATACATATTTTCCTTCTTAAATTAAATTTTAATCTATACTAAAAAAAGCATTTACAATTCATATATATATATATATAGTAAACTGATATAAAAACAATACTAAATTAATAAAAAAAAATCTCATATGAAATTATTATTTTGAACATTATCAATTCAATTTAAAAACCAAGTTAAACGTATAAATTACATAAATGCACTCCTCAAAAAAGAAAAATGCAATGCATCATACCTAGAAGTTACAACACACATAATTTTAATTCAAATTTGCCAACGTTTGAAATTATTTGAAACTTAGGCATTAAAAGTTGTCCACAATAATATTTTTTTCAAATTGTGGGTTGGTTAGTCGTTCAATGGATAGCTGGGAAAGTGAGAGAACTTAACTTTTCCCACCAAATAAGAAAATTTCAATTAATTTCTGACATCACATAGCCACACACACCAATTGGAAAATGAAGTTTCTCCCATAAAATACTAATAAAATTTTAAAAAATACTTTTTCCCAAATTTAAAAAAAAAAAAAAAAAAAAAAAAAAAAAAAAAAAAAAAAAAAAAAA
>CM046888.1:6331615-6385885 GCA_025688845.1 Cucumis hystrix | reverse complement strand
AAAAAAAAAAAAAAAAAAAAAAAAAAAAAAAAAAAAAAAAAAAAAAAGAAGAAGAAGAAGAAGAAGAAGAAGAAGAAGTAAGAAGAAGAAGAAGAACAATAATATGAGGTGAAGTAATTGCAAATGTCTATCTAGAACAGGGTAGAATGGGCAGTATTCAATGAGGCCTTGAGCTCTGATCCCTAGTCAAAGTCTTCTCTATATTTTTAATTTTTATGTTCAAAAATAAGGAAAGAGCATTCTATGTCTCTTTATTGTTTTTAAATAAAACCATTTTAACTAACTTAATTTTAATCAGAAAGAAAATTAGTGAAAATTCTCAAACTCCTCCTAATTTTTACATAATATAACCAAATTTTATATTTTATCAATAGTAAAGATTGAGAGACACTCATTCATATTTATCTTATCTTTGTTATATTTGTAAATATATTATATTAAAATGTATTTGATAATAGATTCAATCTACTAGATTCATAAACTATACATAAAAGAAATTGTTAAATGTGACCAACGTAGTTTAGTTATACAATGTACAATTCGAGCATACAAAGAGGTAACTAAGAAGTTTTGATTTGACTTCAATAATATAATTCACTTGCTGATTTAGGTATCATAGTCATTTTTCTTTGTTTTGCAGTTTTTTCTTTTCCTAAAGATAAATTCACCGTTGTAGTTTTGTAGAGACTAGGTGTGTGTTTTCTTTGATCAAAATTTGGCATCAACAATCGTCAACTTCCCATCTAACCTTTTCAAGAATATATTCATTATTGGTGGGTAGACATAACAATAAATAAACCACATGCCTACACAACATATAATGAATCAATCACATGCCTTTTTAGGATGGATAAAAATATTTTGTGTACACACCTTAGTTTGAAAGATATATTGTGTGTTTAGAAACTTTATATAAAGTCTTAATACATGTACTTCGATTTTTATGTTGATTTTTGTGAACATATATACATGTGTGGCTTCCTTATTTTGTAAACTTTGAAATTTGGATTGATTAAATCAATAACAAATATTAGCATGCATCATGTATGATGATTTACTCTATAATTTTATTTGTTTGATTCAATACAGAAGAAAAGAAAAGTACTAAAAGGAATCATGTTTTTCTAAAAGAAAAAATAGAAAAATATTGCGACGAAATAAAAAATTGCCACATTAATCATGCGACAAAAAAGAAAAAACAAAAATGTTTCAAGATTACTGTCAGTACATTATGCAGAGTTTTAATATTTAGCGTAACCTCTAGCATTATTATAAACGTTGCATAATGACTTTCACTATGGGGTAGATTTATTAAGGGATAGGGTCCACGTGTCCCTTCACATTATGAATTTTTGTATTTTAATATTAATTTTGAAGTGTCAGAATTTAATATATATTAAATTTAGCTTTATTTTATCTAAATTCTATTTGTGTTGTAGTAGTTGTGTCCCTCCACTTCTCCAAATATTAAATTTCTTTCTAAATTTCAATAATTTTCTAAAATAAATATAATTAAATTTTTCTTTTCAAATTTGAATGATTTTTTAAAAGGAAGATAACTTTTTAAAAAGAAAAAAAAAACTTATCTAACATAAAACTCTAATTTATTTCTTAACCCTATTTGTTATCTAACAAAAAAAAAAAAATACAACAAGGTCGGTGATCCAAACTTCCACTCTCTCAACAATATTCCATGAAAATTGTATTTTTTTTTTAATGCAAATTTTAAATTCACATATTTACATTACAAAAAATCATATGGAATTATCGATCTTTTTTATTGCTATAAATGTAATAAATGTTATTGAAGCATCAACGAAACGTCGAGATAATTTTTAAATATTTTTAGTGTTTTTATTATATAGCATCTGTTATCATCCTATATACAATTTCTGGATATGCCATTACTTTCACTCCTACGTTTTAACATTCGTCATAGGAAGCCGATAAATGTATAATTGTGTCGGAATGTGTAACAATTGTTAAAGTTTCCGCAAGAAGTCTTCAGCAACCAAGGATTCGCTAACATTCCACATGCGGCAATTACTTTTTCTTTGTCTCTAAAGATGATTTGTGACAAAATAGAAATATTAGTGACGTTTTTTCTTTGACTCTTTTTCTATTTTTTTTTTTTTTAGTGAAAACCATTAACCATTATTATCTGTATTCAATGTTTCTAATAAATAAATAAAAAGAAAGAAGGGATCGATCATTCATATCAAAGTTTAACTTGATGTTCTGTATAACCTATTGACTCAAAAATATTAAAGATGATTTCCTTTATTCGATGAGTTTAGCAACATGAGTCTAAATCATACATTAATTAACACATATACTCATTTTCATTTTTGGTTACTCAATAGCTGGAAAAATTTCCCATCACAAAACAATATGAAATTTTTTCTATGCCATATATCTCAATTTATTTATGGTCACATTAGCCTACTGCTAAAAATTTTCAAAAGCCCATATTTGTCGAATACATATCTCAATACGATACTTCATGTTAAAGTGTGACAGTCGAGATATTTGTAGAGTTAAGTTGATGGGCCTAAAATAGGATACTGATCGATTACCTGGGCCCATGGATCATTATTAGATTCTCTAGAAATGGGCCGAATACACTCCAAAATCAAACTAACACATTTGGGCCCAGTGCCCAGCCCAATTTGCCAAACTTTATCTCCCTTTTCAACTCTTTCTTTAGCTTCCAAATAAGCAAGTTCATACCACAACGAAGAAGACGATTGGTTCCCGAATCTATGAAGAGTCGCCAATGCCGCTTCCACATCCTTATCCTTAAGCTTCAGCACTTTCCCGATCTCCCTTATCACTGCACCCCCCGACACCGGCAAGCAAAAATGCTGAATCACCGTCTTAAAATTCGGAATGTAAATTTCTTGTGATTTGTCCAAGAATCGCTTTCTTAGCCTCGAAATCCCATGTCGTAGTTTCTCGGACAACGGCAAAATTGAAGCGCCCAGAATTGTTATGTTTGATCGTAGAGTTTCTCCGGCGACCTGAACTACACCCTTTGTCAGAGTGACGCCAAGATTTCCGTCCTTGTCCTCTTCGCGTATGGACGAAAGATGACTTTTGTCCTCGAAAGCTCTCTGTGTTCTAAGCGTTTTAATTAGTTTATATTTTGAAGATTCTTTCGCTCGTGTTTTGTTAGAGAGCAGAATAGCTGCACTGCCCATTCGGAATAGGCAATTAATGATCAATTTAGAGCGTTCATTACCTGCATACCAACCGGTCGACAAAATTTCTGTACTAAGCACAACTGCATATGAGTTTTGATGAACTTGAAGAAGATTTTCAGCTAATTGAATAGCTACTGCACTTGCACTGCACCCCATCCCAGAGAGATTATAGCTCTTAATATCACTTCTCATAGAATATTTGTTGATAACTATGGATGACAGAGAAGGAGAAGGGCAAAAGCCACTGCAATTGACAATAAGAATATCAATGTCAGAAGAAGAGAGATGGGTTTTGGTTAAAAGGTCATCCATGACAGGAAATAGAACCATATGAACTTCATTGATGGATTCCTGTTGATGGGTTTTGTGTGGAATGAAGTGTAAGGCTGGAGGAAGACATGTTTGGTCACTTAGTCCAGAAGATCTGAGAGTTTTCTCCATGAAACAGAGGCTATCGCTATTGAAGGTATCAAGCAACATTGCATTTTGAATGAAAGTTGAGAAAAGAACTGTGCAGGAGGTGGGCGGTTTGAGGCACGTGAAGTCAACTAAATAGACTGATGGTGAAGGTTTGATGATGAAGATGATGATGACATAACTAGAAAGTAGGAGGAAAATATGGAGAATGGGAGTCCATCCTTTTAAGAAAATATAAGTTTCCAAGAAAAGTATGAGAATGAGAAAGAATAAATTTTGAAGCTGAAGGAAAATCAAGTGAAGGTGACTGAACAATTGAGTGGAAGAGAGAACAGTGTTACCATGGCTGATGACCTCGGGAGCAGATTCCATTTCTTATGGAGAAGAAAAGTACACAACTTGATTTAATACTGATTTTGCCGTTGTGTATTGAGCTCATGTAGATACAACCAATGTGATATATATAGAAATTTACTGACTATCCATTTTATTTTTGGTTTGTGTTATAATAAAACAAAAAGTTTTTTAAAGCTATTTTTCTTAGTTTTCAAAATTTAGTTTGATTTTTCCGAACTATTAGTAATAGAGCAAATAACAAAAAAGAAATTTAGAGATGAAAATGATGTCTGACAACTTAATTTTTAAAATCAGAAACTCAAAAACTAAATTGTTATTAAACAAGGTTATATTAATTCGTGAAACAGTCGTATAAAAGTTTTCTTCCTAATTATAAAAGTGCATGTAAAAGTTATATTAAATATTTATATGCTGTATACCCATTTTTCAAATCTTTTCATTAAGTACTCTTGTAAGAATTCTTCTTTAGAAAGAAAGAGCCATAAAATCCAATAATATTTTAGGTTTAAGAATGCCACTTCTAAATCTGGTTTGAAGCTTTGGATGTTGAAAGGTTGGCATACAATTGAATTCTCACTTATTAGTACTTAATTTATTACTTCTTTTAGTTTACCAAACCCTATTCAAATCCTTTTTTTAACTTCTTCACTCTGGCCCTATCTCAATCCGTATATATAGCAAGAATTTTCTTAGAACAATCAATTAGTTTTCTACATTGTTTGTATATCAATTGCCATTAAATTAAAAACATATCTTGAATTAGATTAAAATTTATCTTTTCTTTTCATCTTTAAGGTTGAATGAAATAAAATTTACCTTTATTTAAAAAAAAAAAGAAAGAAAAAGAAAAAAACCACTTATTTAAAGAGAAAATTTGAATTGTTGATACTATTTTTCAAAATTAAAGGCCAAGAGAGATCTTACCCATCTTCCAAAGTTTAAAGTATGGAATGTTTTAAATGATAAAGGTAATATGATTTATAAACCCAATAGAAGTAAGAAATAGCTACTATTTCCTTTGGTTACTTTCAATTAATATAATTAATGAATAAGTTGACATTAGTAACATTTAATCAATTAAAACTCCTTCCAATAAAAGAAAAGACTTAAAAAACACATACCCACCCATTAGCAGTGTATACTCGAGAAAATGATCTAAATTATCTTAAAGTGTGTCTTTGGATCAACTTTTCAAGTGTTTAATTTTGAAAATAAGTCATTTTAAAAAAAAAATGAAGTATTTGACACGCACCAACTAAAAATAGTTTTTAAAATGTATTTGAATAAAAAATATTTAAATAAAAATGAATATTTTTTAAAACAATTTTTTACACACTCAATTCAAATAAAACCTTAATACTCTTCAAAAATTGCTTTCAACTTTATCAAAATCTTAAATATGTTTTTGCAATTCTTACATTTGATTCAACCTTGATGACATTGACAATATCACTTCAATAAATCGATGTTGAATATCAAAAAGATTTGAATATGAAAACTATAATATATTCCCACATTTGATAATCAAGATTAAACCAAAAACTATTAGAGAAATGTTTTTATAGGTTGAAATATAATTAGGATTATTAAGAATTTGAAAAATATTATCACTTTAAATGGCATGTAAAATCGAGGATAGAACGAAAATGAAATTGTGAATTGTCAAATCAATAGAAAAAATGGTAATCGAAAAACTTTGGATATAGAATAAGTTTAATTACAAACCAAGTCCAAAATGTTCTATCCTAACATAGTTTTCATTCCATCATTCCAACATATCCCTTACGCTTGTTATTTTTTTGTATAGAGTTTGAGATAAAAATCCTAACTATTATTTCGAGCAAGGTCAAGCAACCAAAGAGATCAATGCACATTTGTATATACAAGAAACGGAATTTTTTAAAAGAAAATTATTTTTATTTAAATTTGATAAAAAATATTAAGATTGAATTTTGAAAATCTTTCCAAACCTATTTTAAAAGGTTGACAAACATTTTGTATTCAAAATTGAGAAGTTAAATTAAACTAACCCTAAGAACTAACCCAACCTAAACCACAAAAAATAATAAAATAATAATAAATAAAGGTTTGAATATAATTTTAGTTCTTATATTATAAAATTTGTTCAATTTTAGTCCAGAGTTCAATTTTAATAATTACAATATTATTTCGATAATAATAATATTTTTCATGTAAGAAAATAAAATATATGAATATATTATCCTGTAGTAAAAAGACTAAAAAAATCAACAATAAACAAGTAGGAACTAAGTTTAAAAATTTATTAAAAGTAACAATGGTAAATACAAAAACTAAAACTAAACAAACTTGTAGAGACCGTAACTTGTAGAGACCATAATAGTGTTGTAACATAAAATAAATGAAGGATAATTGCAATGTAAGATCACTACTATGACTAGAAATGAATTGCATAACTTCATTTTAAAAGAATTTCAAATTTTGCAAAATTGATTAGTAGACTATTATTGATAAAATTTTATTGTTTAGTCGATGATAATGACATGAGGGTGTTTGGAGTAAGAAATTGAATAGTGAAGAATAGGAATTTGTAAAGTCTAAAGAATTGTGAGCTATTGAAAGCCTACAATGTAAACAATTTGAAATGTATGAAATTGATCTTTTTTAATTGTGGGATCGCAACTACTTATTTACAAACTCCTTAGGCAAACAAAGAGTGTGGTTTACAACTCACTAGCTCAAAACACTTTGATCATGCTTTAGTTCTTAGTACAACAATACAGGAAGGAGATACCAGTCTCTTGCCAATCAGTATCAACTCAGTACTGGGAGTTGTTTATAGGAAGCCTTCAATCCCATGTCCGGCTCTCACTTCTCTGTAAATAGAAAGAGCTTCCTCCATAACCTTTGCTTGAGCAAGTAACTGAGCTCTTTTCTTTCCACTTGGGTGAGTTGAAAGATAATCTCTCAGGGCAGAGTCACCCGTCACCTTACCCAACCTCTCATATACCCTGGGTGCAACCCGAGGGTCGTATCCAGCAGAGGCAATCAACAGCAGACCAATGTAATCTGCTTCCATTTCCATCCTGAAGCCATAGAAATGTTTGAAAATATTAGACTGCAAACTCAGCCTATCTGTAGATTGATAGAGTACTTCAGTGAATTCAATTGTTTTGTTTTAATAATAAAGATACAAACGACATTTTTCACTCGATAATGGTTGGGCATCTGAAGGGAAAAATAGTACGTACTCTAAACTAATCCAGAATCCACCTCATCAAGAATCATTGTGAACGCTCTTCAAGTATTTTTAGATGCTTGAACTATAATTTCTTATAAGACTTTGATTAAGAAAGCAAAGCCGAAAGGAGGAATGTACTAGGCCTTTAAATCTCTACAGATGACCAATGCCTGATAATTTGATGTCTCGAGATTAACTTGTAAGTAACCAAAAAGAGATATTTTTATAGCTAAGGTAATGCTACATAATTGTTGACAGCCATTCCCATCAAGCCTTTGTTCATCAAATGAAGATTTACCTTATACAACCATTTTTTTCCACGTCGTGAAGAACAGAAATACATAGAACAAATAAGAGAATGCATGAAGTTGACAAAATAACATGTTTGCGTGCACATACACATCTATTGAAATCAAGCAAACAAGAAAACCTACCATGAACTATACTAAACCAACATGACGAATAAAGATATAAAGAAAAGAACTCTGAACTGACCTTCTAGAGAAAGGAAGCCTCAAGAACAGAGTTGACATAGTGTTGACAATATCAGGCATGACGAACTGATAAAGGATGAGTTGCAAAACGGCAAATCCCAGGTTCTTTGTAATACCCTCTGCAGAATGTCGAGCCACAGCATGGGCCACCTAATTAATGAAAACAAGATCCAAAGGTAATAGCCTGAACTTGAAGGTACAGGTCTGGCACCTTGCCTTGAAAAGGCAAGACACACAAAATAAGGCAGACCTCAGGTACGGGCCTTGTGTGAAGCCTCAAAGCGCAAACCTTGGGCCGTAGGGCATTTCATTACTTTTTTTTATTAAAGTAGTAACAATTAGAATTTTTCCATTTTTATTCACTATAAAAAATCATATTTATGAAACTAAAATGCTAAATTCTTGTGTTTAGGGGTCTTATTTTTGTATTTCCACGTAACCTATGTTTCTTTCTTAACGTAGTACTTTTATGGGATAGTTGCAAATTTAGCAATTATATTCAAAATAATTAAGTATTAGCAACATTTTAAATTTTTTTTTGTAAATATAGCAAAATTAATTAAATTCTATCAATGATAGAAGTCTATGACTGATAGACCAAGTTGCAAATATTGATCTATTAGTGATGGACTATCCGCGATAGATTTTGTTATATTTGCAATTTCTTTTAAACGTTGCTATATCCTTAATTATTATTCATAAAATGGCTATCAATTACAATTAACCTACTTTTATATATAGCGTGTCACACAAACACCTTGCACTTAAGCCCAGAAAACTATTCCGCTTTATTGCACCTTGTAAAAAACATGTTAGCATGATTATAAAGGTTGAGCTAAGTGAAAGCTTGCAAGTTAAAGAAAAAAATATTGATATTGATGTCAATAGAATATGTGGTCAATGACTCAATAAGATGAAGAATAAGAGAAAACAATTGGAATTCGAACTCACCACCACAAAATTTATCGTCGAAACATTCATATAATTATTCATAGATGCATTATTTCCAAGAAACAACTCAATCATATAGATATTGATTATCGAAGAAAAATGTGTAGCTTTAGTTGTGATTGTTGCATTTGATTTATGATATCATATAACATACCTCATGACCAATAATAGTAGCAATTTCTGCATCACTTCTAAAGTGCTCAAGCAAGCCAGTGAAAACAACAATTTTCCCACCAGGCAAGCAAAATGCATTAACAACTGGCTCATTCACCACCAAAACCTCCCAATTCAATCCATCCAAATGCGAGGTATTTGCTTGGGACCCCTGACCCTTCTTTCGACTGTGCTCAACCCATTTGTCATCCAGAATCTCATCTTCACGGTACCATTTACCTTCCAACTTCTCGTTCCCAGAATCTTTAAGCGCCATCAATGTCTCATGGCCACTCCCTTCAGGAGCTCCAATCACAGCTTCTGATGCATATCCTAAATCATTCCACACATTCTCTTGCCTCAAACCTCTTTGTAATGCCTCAATAATATCCTTAGCAATCAATCTTACTCTCACACTTTCTGGGTGTAAAGCAGGCAATATTTTACCCTTGAAAGCTGCTTTCATTTGCTCAAATTCAGACTCTCCAATCTTCCTCTCCATTGGTTTGGACAACAGCACAAAATGCCTTCGTTTCGTATAAGGTACGGTCTCTAAATTCCCGTAATACACAGTGATAAAAACTCCCGAACTCGCCACCACAACAATCAGTAAAGTTCTTGGGTCTTGAAACCATCGCCGAGGTCCTCTTGGCTTAAAATGCTGGATACGGTAGCGATCGACATAGTAAAATCTCTTCGAATCACCGAAGAAGGGATTGTATCGTCTCCTAATCTCCCCAAATCTTTGTACAATTGGAGAAACCGATTGAAAGCCATGAGAATTAGAAGTTTTCCCAGACGGAAACGAATACCCAGTATGGGAAATTCTTGATCTAGAACCTTGAATTAAATCTTTGGGAAAAATCTTTGAAGACGAATTCCGAAATGCATCGAATACAAACTTCGATTTTCTAAAGCAATTCATATCTCTAGATTAAAACACATGTGGAAGCCCAATAGACCAGATTCAATCAGAAACTATGCTTCGTGAATATGTGTATTCATTTCCGTGAAGAGTAAAATGAAAATGGGAGAAAAGAAACAAGAGAAGAGGGGTTGAAAAGTAATAGAAAATTGTAACCTTGAACACCCGATTGAGGCTTAAAGAAGGGAAGCAAAATGGGTTGATCCAGATTTATGTGGAAGATTTTGGTAGTAAGAACCCTACGGTGGCAACTGTGGATGGGCGATGGCAGCGGTGGCAAAATCCCACCACACGAGTAGCTCAGCATCTTAATACATTAGGTAGGTTTCAAGTCGAGAATCTTCTACTCAAGTTCCCAAAAAATTATACAAAATTTATTTCAGTGTTCCTTACTTATAATGCACCCTCAAATATTTTCTTCAAATACTCATCCTGTCATACAAATGTTTCTAAATTAAATTGGTCTATGTTAGGATGGATTGGTAAAAAAATACTAACATATATCTTCAAATATACTAAAATGAGTAAATATAGCAAAATTTCATATTTTATGATAAAATAAATAAAGTTTTCTTATATTTTCTAGATATTTTCACTAGTTTTGTTCATTACAATATTTTTTTTTATTTAAACTATTTGATACCCTATTTTAAATAATTATCAAATAATTCAATCTTTTTTTTAAACACGTCATTTGTTCTTGAAATTAAAGCATATTAACTATTAAGTTTCAATTTTGAAGCAAAGAATAGTTGGCATGGAAAATTGAATAAATGATATCATTTTTGTTCACCACTAAAGTTTAAGGTTTATGAGATACATATTGGCTCATTTGTGATTTGTTAATCAATCAAGATATTACGATAATCATTTGTTAAACTAATAACAATACTTAAACCTATTAAATTGTGAATCAAATATCTCAAATCAATTTAAACTGTCAAGTATGCCTTTAGGATTGATTTTGACATTGCTAAAATTACTTTTGAATCACTTTTATTTAAAATAATCATATTCGACCATAAAAATAAAATTGATTTTTTAACATTCTTAAAAATTATTACAAATAAATTAATAGAATTAGATATTTATTAAAAATATTCGACAATGTTTTTTTTTAATTGGTGTCAGCAAACTTTCGATGATTGCTTTCTAACAACCATCACCAGCAAATGGTCGTTGACAAACTTTCAATGATTGTTTTCTTACAACGGTCGTCCGTCATCACGTCTCTATTGACTATTTCTCGACAACTGCTGACAACCATTTTTTTTGCAACTGTTGGTGTTACCAGCCAAATGACCGCTTTTCGAAATCATCACCAATCAATTTTTAACAACTTTATTTTTATGACAACTTTCGAAGAACTTCATGCAACCACTGTCGCCAACCTCATCAATGTTTCTAGCATCACCACCAACCAATTTTCAACGATCCCATTTTAGCAGTTGACGTCGAAAAACTAACTTCCAATAAATAAGATATCTTTTAAAAATAAATTAATAAAATTAGATATTTATTAGAACTTTGAGTGACCATATTCTCAACAACCATATTTGATCAACTTCAACGACCACTACTACCAATCTCTAATCACATTTTTTAGTGACACCACTGGACACTGTTTCCAACGACTATTTTTCACTAACGGTTTATGGCCAACTTTTTAATAAAAACATTTTGTAAAAATAAATTAATAAAAAAAACTATTATTATAATGAGAGAAATTTACATAAATAGAAGAAAATACAAAGTATTTACGTTATATAGCAAAAAAAAATAGAGAGCATATATTACTTTTATATTATTCCAAAAATACCCCTTAACACACTCAATATTCGCACAAGGAGTCTTCTTCATTCTTTTTTTTTTTTTTTTGGTGACTTCATTGACTTCTTCCTTTATTTTTCTTATGAACTTCTTCGTTTATTTTTTTCGGTGACATGGTCTCTACTTGATGAACACAGCGACAATATCTCTCTACATGAAACTCCAGTTATATCACTTTCCACCAAAGTTATCACATTGAAACTTCATGTATATTTTATCAAGTGATTCAATTCTATAATTGAATCACGTGATATGTAGACTATATATCACACTAAGATACAGTGTTTTTGAACTCCACGTTTCCAATCTCAACTGAACTAGGCCCCAAGATGGCCTGAGTTCTAGGCTTCTTAACTTCTCTACCTTCCATCTTGGTCGGACAAGCATCAGGATTAGCCCAAGAACTCAATTTCTAAAGCTTTTTGTCCTTCGTCTCGGTCGAAAAACACCAAGATTAGCCCTGAGATATCACTTCTTTCTTTAATTTTGCTCGAGATTGTCCAAGTTTTAGGCTTCTTAACTTCTTTGCCTTCCATCCCGGTTAGACAAGCACCGAGATTAGCCTGAGAACTCAATCTCTAAAGCTTTCTTTCTTCATCTCGGTTGAAAAACACCGAGATTAGCCTCCAAGATTTTGTGTACCGAGTATGGAAAGAAAAAAAATCGCTATTAATTTGGGTGATTTAGGTTTTCATGAGCTTTTTTGGTATTTCACCATATGTTTTGGACTTCTATATAATAGGTTAAAATTTTGCTATGGGATGTAAGTATTTTGCCAAATTATTCTATTTTTAAAAAATCACTTTTACAAAATCATATGTATATAAATCTCCTTAAATAAATTTGAAACTGTTGTATCCTATACTATCATATGGCTCATTTTATTAGGGTAAAAAACATAACTTAGATAGTTAAGATATCTTATTTTCTTTTTTTTTGGTAGAAAAGTTAAAACTTTGAATCATCTCACACTCACAACAATTGGATTGAATTAAGAACAAAATGTTTTTCAATAATACATTTCATTTTAAACACTTTTTTTAAAATGAGTTTAAAATTTAAACATTTAATGTTTAGTTAAACTTTTTTATAAGTGTTTATATGTGAATTTGGTTTTTAAAGATTTCTTCACAATATTATTTTATAAATAAATTTATAAAAAAATGCATTATTTTAATTCGTCAAACACTACAATTTTTTTCAAAATAGTTTTTTTTTTGTTGACAAAATTAAACACTTTAGAATCTCAACCAAACACACCCTATTCACTCAAAATTAATTTAATATTACATTGTACACTTTTTAAATTTTCACCCCATTAAAATTAAATTTGAAAACATAATTCATAATAGTTTTGAATATTTGAACAATCATTTGAGAAAGAAAAAAGTTCCCAACCTCTAACATAATAGTGTTTGAGGACATGACATTTACATGGCTGAGGTATAACAAAGTTTTTACAGGATAAAGCGTTAAAAGAAGAATCCCACTTGAATCAAAGAAATAAACAAAAACAATTCGTATTTTTTTCTCATTTTACATATCAAGAAATAAACAAAACCAGAAATTTCTCTATTTCCCAATTCCAAAATAAGATATTCAAAATCTTATCCCAAGTCAAGAGTCTCGATCACCAACAACTCCCTCACCCTGTTGTATTAACTCTGCACAAGTCCACTATGCTAAAAGTGCTACATGTAAAGTATATTCTTATCAACGGATAGAACATGAACAAACATCCTCACATCACACAAAGTTACAAGCGAAGTAGAATAATAGACACTAAAATGACATAGAACCACCCTATACAACTTGAAATACGGTTTGAAGACGAAGGATGACCACACAAGTTAAACCCGAACCATACATCGCTCGGTATGGCAGTGTTGTAGTTAAATGTGACGGGTCTAGAATTATCACCAGAGATTCTCACTGTTGTTGGGATCCAGGCATCCGGTCCGGTGCGATAAAGATAAACATAGCAAATTTGGTAAGCACAAGGTCCATTAATGCCAAATGTATCAGAAGAACATCTTTCAAATATCCTTCTAGATGGGTCATCAAGCCTTGGCACATAAATCTGATGCACAAGTTAAAACTCATCACTCGTTATACAAAAGAAACTTCTTCAATGATTAATTCTAACATGTTTAATTTTTCCCAAATTTATCTGAAAGTAAAAGACATAACTTAGATTGTTTGTGAATTATCATATGGTGTCCTTTCAAATTCTTGTATCAACACTGTGATCTGCTGATGTTTTGGAAGTTGTACGTTAATGAGCTATAAGATATTACTCAACTGGTTAATTACTATGGATGATTTCTAAAGTATGTTAATTTATCGATAAATGCATAACTGATTTGAAGAACATATAAATCAGCAGACTATCATCCCATCATAATCCTGATTCGAGAAATAGAAACCCGATTAGATTTCTATTTCATTTTGTATCTAAACGATAAAGTATAACACCAATCTATTACCATAACCTAAAGAGATGTTCATAGGCGTTTGTATCCCTAATCAAATGCAAAATTGAACTCCGATTATATTCACCAACCATATCAAATATCTAAAAAATTAGTTTAAATCGCGGACGATCGACAAACCAAGGCCATTCTATTCCGATACAATCAGTGGGAAAATGAAGGTTTAAACAAAGAAAACCTGGTTTCCGTAAGCATCGCCGAATGAAAGACTGATCTGATCCCTTGTGTATATAGGCGACAAACAACTCGTGGATATAACAACCGAATAAGAACAACTCCCAAGTTGCTTCAACATCAGAAAGTTGCAAACAAAAACACAAAATTAAATCGTTATCAGATACATCCAAGGTATACAACAGATTGAAAATCATCAAAAATGGAAATGGAAATGGAAATCAGCGATACAAAACGGAGATACCTGAATATAGGTTAAATTAAAGGATTCAGCGGGTTTGGGCAGCAATTCGGTGGCTTCTAAGAAAGGGAAAAGAATGGCGGAGGTAAGGAAAAGACAGAGCACCCCTTTAATGTCCATTTTTCTGGCTGCGTGGTGGAGCCTTTTGGAGAAGAAGCGTACGAAAAATTACGGAGCCTGATGCATCCTACAAAGAGCCATCAGATTTAATTGAACCCTTGAACGGTACACAAATTTCCACATCCGTTCTCGGTTTTAATTTTTAAATTTTATAGCTTCATATATTTAAATTTTGAATGACTTATGAGCAATAGCTTATAACTTATTTATGTGTTTATTTTGTGTCAACCAACAAATGTTTGATGCCTAATTTACAATATATGTGCTCGGATTGCTTGTAAAAGAAAAACATTTATACACCCAAATTGATTTAATTTCTTTCCTTCCTCAAAATGCCTAAGAAATACTTTTAGGGAAATACTTATACTTTTAAGCATGTCCAACTGTTTTAAAAATAACTTAATAGTATAATATGATAACAGGCTAGTAATTCTAGAAATAATAATCAAATATATAACAACATTAAAAAAATATATAAATATAGTATATAGACTTGTGTGGTTTGATAGATCATTCAATCAAATTTGCACGACTCTATTTGTTTGGATCTCTTTCACCTTTGGAAATATGTATTTTCTTTTGTAGCCTTCCATTTTTCCCAAAACCAATTCTCCTTGGATATTCAATTGCTAAGATATGTAAGCTATGGACATAATTATAGTAACATATGTTCCTCCATATTCAACAATCATAACACAACTCCATCAAATCCGTTTCTACATATATCAAAGTTGAATTACACAGCTCTTCATGTGATCATCAAATTCAAAAATACAGTACAAATACAAACACAGCGGTGGATCAAATAGAAACAAAAAATATATCTAGTCCACCAAGCCAAAAGCCATAATACAGAGTGAGAATAACATTCACAGCAAAAAGCTGCTGAAAAGCACAGGGATGAGAGAAGCATGCCATTTCCACCTTGGCAGAGAGCCGGCTGTGGAAGGGACTGATGGAGGCGGTGGCGGTGGCGGTGATGGTGACGGAAAGTATTGGCAGTCATCAAAGCCATACCATGTGTCATTCGGGATTGAGGAGTTGTATGTGTATTTAACAGTGTCAATATCAGGGCTGGAGATTTCTACAGTCTCTGGAATCCAATCGTCTGAGCCGTTCTCGTAAAGATAAAAGAAACATATCTGGTCTATGCATGGTCCTATCAGTTCAAATATGTCTTTTCTGCATTTCCCAAATGCATTCCCGCTTTCAACTTCTAGCTTTGGCTCATATATCTACTTTTCAAATTCTAAATTAGTCATTCTTATCCAACATAATTTAAACAGGAAACATAAACTTTCATATAACTATAAAGGTTGGTCAAACAGAGATTTCTTTTCCTTTTTCTCTTTTCTTCTTTAAATGTCTCAACAAGACAGTTCTAAAAATATCTACAATTCAACCATTTGGAAAGATCCAAACCACTGTAAAAGAAAAATTAAGAGAAAATAGGTTCAAAACCAAACCTACTACATAAAAACAAAGTTCTTTTGTCCTTATCATTCATTTTCATTATAGTATTGAATAAAAACCAACCATAGATGGTACATATTTTGTTCATTTTATCTATTCAATGAACATCTATGTTTCCAATTGTTTAAAGCCACCAAGTAATAGTTTAAATATCGAGTTTATGACTGTACTTAGGTTCTTGTTAGATGACAGATTACTGTAATGACGAAATATAATTTTTAAGTTGAATTGAATGACTAACAGTGCTACTACCTGCTGTTCTGTAAACAAAATTTTGATTTTAGTTTCAAAACTGTTTTAGGTGATAGATATATAATATTAATTGCGAACCATGACATAATAGATTACATGTAAAAATAAACATCTTTGAAAACAGATTATATGTTTCTACTACCAAATTTCCATTCATTCAAGAAAATATAAGAAAGTGTAAGAGAATCCCAAATTGACGAGGGACTCTCAAGAATCTTAATGAATATATTTCCTCAAACTTTAATTTCAAAAAAGGAAAAGGAAAGTCCACATGTTCTAAAGCAGTAATTTGTTCTTTCCTTGCAATTCAAAACTCGAATATTAAAAAAAAAAAAAAAAAAGAACCTTAACCAAGCAGATTAGTAAAACAACCATATTAAATAAAACTTCAGCGCCACGAAGACGAACTAATTTAATTTTATTCTCAACAGTCTAAAGGCTTCGAGAGATGAAGTAATTGCAAAGTAAATTAAAAGCAAAATCTGGGAAGATTAAAACGAACCTGATTCCCTTGAGCGTCCCCAAAGAGAACGCCGATTTCGGAACTAATATAGAAAGGGGATGAGCAGCTAGTTGTTATATTGACTCTGTAATTGCAATCTCCCGCTTCCTTCACGCGAAAATAGGAAAAGAAGAAGAGAAGAGAGTGAGATAAGAACATGAATGGAGGAGTGAAAGAAAAAAGTGAAGTAGAATGATAAAGGGAACCCGAATATAGGCGACGTATAAGGATTTAGAAGCGGGTTGTGGCAGAGAAGCGGTTGACTGAGCGGCGGAAATGGAGAATAAGGAGAAGAAGAAAGGAAGTAGAGGCGTCGCCATGTGTAGAGAGCTTGATTTTTGGTCCATGGAAGTGTGGAGTAGGGAAAGTTTGGTTTGAATGAAATTAATGGTGGGATTTGTGATCGGAGTATGGAGTAGGGATGAGATTTGGTTTCACACTGCGGAGAAGTCAAAAAAAATAAAAGAACCAAAATGAAAAAAAAAAAAAAAAAAAAAAGGTTTTTATACCAAATGCAAAATGGAAGTGATCCCCAAACTGTAAAGTTGGAAGACAAATATATATAACAAATATTTTTTTATATATATATAAATATGTGAGTTTTGTTTTACAACTCTTTGGCATCATTGTCACATCAATTTTAAAGAAAAAACAATGTAACCTAAAATTTGAGAAAGGAACTATTTTATTTTTGATGTTGTACGTTAAGAATAGTAAATTAGAAAAGTGTTGTATTGGAATTGTTTAATATGATAAATTATGAAAATGTGATATCAATTTTGGAGCATATGTAAACTGTTGGTTAGGAGTCTTATGTTTTATGTTTCTTAAATATCTTTGTTCACCATGTTAGATCCTAACTGTGGATTACTTCGGCATGCTTTTACATCATTATTATTGGATATTAGTTTTACATATTTAATATTATTTTTCTCCCACTCATCCAAAATATTTACAAAATATACCTATAAATTTTGGACCAATGAAGTTTAAGCCCATAAAGCACATGAGACAACTCTATAAATAACTGACTTCTTTTTAGGGATAGTTGCAAATTTAGCAATTAGATTCAAAATAATTAGATATACAGCAACATTTTAAAAAATTTGCAAATATAGCAAAATTTGTCAAATTCTATCAATGATAAAAGTCTATTATCGATAGACCATGTTACAAATATTAGTAGCATTGATAAACCATACGAGTCTATCATCGATAGACTTGTATCGATGATAGTTTTGCTATATTTACAAAAAAAAAAATTAATATTACTATATCCTTAACTATTATTCCTAAAATGACCATTAATTATAATTATCATTCTTTTTATTTGAAGGGGAAAATAAATTTTTACCCTAAAAGATCTAGATAGAATTCTCTTTCAATTAAAAGACTTCCTAAGTTCCTTTGGAGATACAAGCTTTATTCAAAGACTTCAACTTAAAAAACACCGCATGCTTTACTTTCTCAAATCAAACGGAAGCATTCAAACTAGAGATAATCAAATGATGAAATACTAAAGAATGAATCAAATCACATCATAATCAACATCAACACAAGTTCAACTCAACCAAAGATATTTCTCTAAAAACCTCGGACAAACTATAGCAAATTTTCAAATAGATAGTATATGGTAGGATTAGAAATAAATTCCAAATATATGCGGTACCCAAGATTCATTAAGTATTTTTGTTATAAGTAATGGGGAATTGGGTAATTGGGTAATTGGGTAGGTAGTTTATTCTTTTTCTTTTATTTCAGTCAATATTAAATGGTTTTTATTCCTCGCTACTCACGTGTACCAAAATTCAAACAATTAAGTTGACATCCACATCACCAACCATCTCTTGCTTTTCACGTAAGTATTAAATTCACACTCCATTAATATTCATCTAAACCATAATAGTGACTACTGAGAATACCTTCTGTGTTGAAAGTATAGACTAAATCCTACATTAGCTAATAGAGAAACTATTATTAATATATAGATAAGAATAATTTTTATTGATATGAGACTTTTTAATCCTTTAAAGTGGATAATATCATATATTATCAAGTATTTTTTATCTTTCAAACCACAAGTATGGTATATTTCAAAATACATTTAAAAGTTTAAAGAGTAAGTGACTAATTTAACTTATTCTTATTGTTCGCACGAGGTTTCAAGAAAAATGTTTTTTTTTTTAAAATTGAATTTGTGTTGATGTTCTGTTTGTGTTGATTTGACAAGTGATGTGGTTCGATCTCTAATACTTGATTATCCAATTTTCTCTTGTTGAAAATGTATGCTTGAAGTATGGAAGCGGAGCGCTTGACGTTCTTGAAGATAGAACATTAAAGAAAAATTTGTATCTCCAAAAAACTTGAGTTTTAAATAGCAAAGCAGTCTTTAAGTGGTAAAAATTTCTAAACCCCATAAATGAGGAGAACTCTTCTATTTGTAGGGTTGTCTTTATAGATTTTATAGGTTTGGACTTAATTGTTGGTCCATGGGTCTAAACCACGTAGATTAGAGCTTATTTAGCTTTTGGCCTAAATTAAACATTTTTTTTATTGAACTTTAATTCAAATAAATTAGATTTAATTATATCAAAATAATTAACTTGATTCAATGTTCATTATGAAAACTCTGGATGTCATCGAGATTCGTCAATTTATATATTCAATTTCCATTTGGGATATAAGTTAATATTTAACTAGTCTAAAATTTAATTATTTGATCAGGTTTCAAAAATTTTGAATCAACCCTTATTATGAAATATAAAAGATGAAGAATAGAAATGCACTAAAATAGCATTTAAACTGCATGAAGACTCTGGAGCATTTAAATGCACTAAAATATGTTTAATACGTTGAGATACATTTTTAATTTAATTATTGATGCGTCCATTTAACAATGTGTTCAAATTTAGAAAGAAAATAATAATAATAAAATGATATCGCCATCACCACCCATCACAATTCTTTTAAAAGATGAAAAAGAGAAGAAAATACTAGACAATTTTAGAGATGGAAATACTGAGATAACTGAGCCCACTCTCATGGAAAGAAACATATATCCCATACAACTGAAAAGATGAAAACATAAAAGCTTTTTGGAAGCTTACATAGACCTTTAGGCATGGTGGATAATGTGATGAAACATAAAATAAAGTATCATCCCCTTCCATATACAGCCAACATTCTCAACCAACAGCCACAGAACAAGCAGTAGCTGTAGAATTGCATCAGTCCCATACAGCTGAAAAGACAAAGGTTTCACTAGAGCTTTGAAAGCTTACACAGAACTCCCTACAACATGATGAAATGGGGGGAAGAAACTTCAACAAAACATTATCACCCACCCACCACTACAAAATCTACCTACTATGCAAACCAAACAGCTGCTGCAGAATCATAGAAGAGCAGTCAACAATCCCAAAATCATAGACACCATACCCCATTTCTGACCTGAGATCTCGCTGGAGGAAGATGGAGGAGTAGGATGAGGAGGCGGGGGCGGTGGGGGAAGAACTGGCTTTGGTGATGGAGGCGGTGATGAAAAAATTGGCTCCGGCGGTGGTACCAGGGGATGGGAAGGAGGAGGAGGAGAAGGAGGTGGAGACAACCAGGGAAGAGGAGGGGCCGGGAAGACGGAGGGCGGTGGTGGAAAAGTATATTGACGTAAATCGAAGCCAAACCAAGTGTTTGTTGGGATGGAGGATTTGAAGATAAAAAGAAGGGGATTGATTCCAGAGCCTGAGATTTCAACAGAGTTGGGAAGCCAATCGTCAGCCCCATCCTTATAGATATACATATAACCGATTTGGACAATGCAGGGTCGATCCTTCAAAACAAAGCTATCTGTCTTACAACTACCAAACACCTTGTCTCCAGTACCCAACTTCTTCTCGATTATCTATTATCAATTTGTGAAATTATACAATCAAACACAAAACAAAAGTCCCGCGGAATAAGATCAATCTATTTAGATTCAGAGCTTGATCAACAAAACAAAATAAAAATGATCATAATCTGAAGTTTAGTATTCAGGCGAAAATCATCCTGGAATAAGACTAGAAACAGAACGCATGACGTTGATTGAATTTGGGGAAATAAAATAACCCTAGAGTTCATAAATGAAAACCATACTATTTCACATTCTGGATAATTTCCAATCCCAAAACGGCCGGAAATGGAAATTTCATCTCTCCGAAAAAAAAAAACTGAAAGAAAAAGAAAGGAAAGAAAACCTGATTTCCATAAGTATCTCCAAACAGAACACCGATTTCGCTAGTGATGGATGAAGGAGATGCACAGCTTGTTTTAACGGTGACCTCGTAAGAGCAGCTTCCGACTTCCTACGCAACACGAAAGAAACAAAGAGAAGAAGATTACAGAAAAGTTGAAAGATAAATTTAGAAACGCAACGGTTGAGAAGACAAAGAAAGTTGAAAAGCAGACCTGGATGTAGTCGATAGGAAGGGACGATGGAGGAACGTCAGGGTCCAAAGTGATCGGAGTCGGCACGACGGCGGAGCAGACGACGGCGAGAAAAGAGAGGAGCAGCAGCAGCAGCAAAAACGGCGAGGGAGGCGTGTCCATGTTTAACAAAGCGTTAGGGAGAAGAAAAGGATGGTGAGGGGATTGAATGATGTGTGGGTTTTTATAAAGGTAATGGCGGTAACTGGTGCCTAGTAGAGCACGGCCTGCAGTCTCTTATTGGGAAATGTGTTGTGAAAGTGTTATAGCTTCTCGAAAACAATAGAAAGAAAAAATAAGGAAAATTTGGGTGTTGCTCAACGTGGCACATTTTTATTAAAAAGAAAAAAAAAAAAAAAAGAAGATAAATTGAATTTTTCTAATTTCATATTTGGAGTGGGTAAGAAGAAAGTAAGTATACGAATTTTATTTTTAACCATTAATAATAGAGGATCCCAACCATATGACTCCTGCTTTCTATAAATTGCAAAGAAAATAAACTATATAGAACTTTTATGTTATGACACCCTATAAATTTTAAATCAAATTTTCATTTTTAAACTAATATTCAACAAACACGATATTTTACATGAAAATTATAAATGATATATAAGTTTGAATGGTTGATGGCAGTGATTTTGAAAATCTATATAGTATCATTGAATAATGCTCTACTTTTTTAAAGTTTAAGGTTAAAATAAAATATTTTAATCCAAATATAAAATTCTCACCACAAAAATTACGAGTATTTGTATAAATTAATAATATAAATCATCATCGAGTAGGAATATCTTTTTTTATACAAACAATTATACATTTTAGCTCTATTTATTTAAGCTATGAGTTTAGAAATTTTTATAAGAAATGGTTAATATATTTACCGAAAAAGATCGATCTAATTTTATTTTTTAATTATATCACAATATAATAACACGATAATAGTAATATCGAGAGAAAACGTAAAGGAAAAGTTTACTGCGGTTATGAACTTCCCAAAGCGTTTTCATAAAAGTATTAAAGTTCTTGACTTAAAAACAATATATATAATATGTTGTATGACAAAATATACACATATAAACGAAGTTTAAAATATTCATAAAAAAAAAACGATAGTGTTGATTCTGTAGAAATACATAATGTGAAACTTTATTTTCCAAAATTCATATAAAATGGGTAATAAATAAAAAGATTATTTATTAATTAAAAAAGTAATAAATGATAGATTAAGATTTATTAAAAAAGAAAAAGAAAAAGAATTAAGTTTGAATGTTGAGGCGGTGGTTAGTTGTAGATTGTGGCTGTTGATTTTAGGGGTAAATAATAGAAATGAAAAAGGCATAGATAGACGATGGAGGTGATGCCACGGGCCCCCCCCCCGCCTGTTTTCCAATTTCCCAAAAAGCGATTTTTAAGTTTGTGGTTAAAACACGTGAATTTCGTGCCACACGCACAAGCTGCACGTACTACCTTACCTTCTTCTTCTTCTTCTTCTTCTTCTTCTTCTTCTTCTTCTTCTTCTTTTTGTAGTGTAAAATAAGGAAAATGAAAATGATTTATATTAGAATGCAAACAAATATTGGGTAATAATAAAAACAAAAGTATAGCATATTCCTCTGACAGGCAAATTACCTCTGCTATTTTATAAGGGGAAGAAGAACTAAGGGTAATGTAATAATAACCATTAATTTTGACACTGACTATTTGATGAAGCTCGTGAAATAATAATGTACGAAAGGATAATAAAAACCCTCATGGAAGCATGGTGAATCAAACGACTCCCTTGGTTCTTCAATTCTTATATAATAATAGTAGTAGTAGTAAATAACTTTTATTTTTACTTTAATCCAATTATAAAACTATATCAATTTAACCTGATATCATACCAGTGTAGTTTAAGATATCTTGTACTGTTTGAGTCCTTTCAACGTTATTTTTTTTCAAATTAATATTTATTTTCATTTGTTTGATTATTTTCACTCTTAAACAGTTGGATCAATGGTTTTGTACCAGTAGCTCACTCTTTTATTAGCTTGGCTAAACTACAAATTGATTGAAATTTTTGGACATAGTAAGGAAGGTAATTATCTGCGTTGGTATACACAAAACCTTCTGAGTTGAAACCATAAACAAGATATACCACTATTGAGATATTTCGAGAGTCATTGTCTCAAAAAGTTATTAAAAAAAATATTATAGTATTATCATATGAATAAACAAAAAAAATAAAAAATAAAAAATAAAAAGAAGAAGATGAAGCAGAAGAAGGAATTCAAGAAAATACTACATCACAAGAAAAAAAAATCTCGCTATGTGAAATTATTATGTAATAATTATCTCTTTCGAACTAAATTACAGAAGTTATTTTCTCAAATTTTTTATGCTACTCATGCTTTTAATCTCACTATCTAACTATAAAAGACAAAAGACAATTTATAATTAGATTAGCACATTTAAGTTTAAAGTGTTTCTAACCGAAACCGGATGCATAGACTCTTTTTATTGTGTTTGGATTCCATTACTTCACTAAACTTTTTTAATGTGTGACAACATCACTTCTAATGTTTTGTCAAAACACAATAAAAAGAATATTGTAGGAGTTTAAAAGTGTGACCTCTTATCTATCTGGTATGATATCATTCAAGATGTTCATTTATCCGACAAGTATTTGAATAGGCACGATAATAAAAATGGTATATGAGAAAGAAAAAAACTCAATTTTTTTAAAAAAATTTGGAGAAATAATTTGTTTGTTCCTTTTAATTCTTATATGACAAATTTTCTACAATTTTTAATCAAATATTAGATATTGTGTTTGGTAAGTTATGAATTTATCACATCTAAAATTTAACAAAGAGGCTTAATTGAAGTAGTTGAAAACTATTAAACAATAAATAATAACAGGCTTTTTTTTCTTTTTTGAAATTCATGGGAGCGACAAAAAAAAAAAAAAAGAACGGAAGTCGCAATTGGAAATAAGTTCTTTTATTTATTTTAAAAGTGTGCCACGTACATGCGAGACATTTTGAATACTCCCATTTTGGCTCAGATTTGGAATACATCATTTTTCTTGAATTCTAAATTGATTTCTTAATTTCCAGAAACCCCTCTATAAAAATTAATTAAATAAGTCAATCAGAAATAGTAAAAAGAATTATAAAATTACCAAAACAAGTATTATTAAATGAAAATTAAGTTTCGAAATAGATAATTTTGAAACGACGGTAGAAAATTTGTTTGGTTTTGATGGCAGAAATTGGTTTAATTTTTTCGAACATAAAACATTGATTTAGTTCTATGCATATCATAACTTGTAACAATTATATTTACTCTATTCACATTAGCACAAAAAAAATAATCCTAGTTTATTAGATAGAATTATTTGTGTGACTCAATTAAGATTTTATTTTATAATACATAGTATTCACAAACTCAATTTGACAAAGATCTCATATGTTAATATATAAAGGTATCAACAATAGCTTACTTGATTTGATATTTGTATGTGTTGGGACCAAAAATGGCAGAGGTACCAACGTATAAAAATCTCCACAGCCATTTGTACTAACATATAAAACTGGCAGAGGTACTGTATAGCAACTAAAATCTTAACAGTCTAAGCTAAAGGCAAACTCCACTTCTTTTCCCCAAGCAAAACAATTTCTAATTTTCTATCACTCACAACTAGAACATAAATTAAATTAAAAAAAAAACAAAAACAAAACAAAAACAAAAAAGCACTTTTAAATTAACGTCCAACTTCATGTATCAGAATATAAAACTGTAAAGATGATACAATTATAAAAGAAAAAAATTGGTTTTCGTCGATGGAACGAAATTGCAATAACGTTTGGTTAATATTGACTTGAAGAAAGTGAATTACTTGGAATACACAACAGATTTGGACCCTTTTGCCAAAATGGCTTTACATTTTGAGGGGTGAAAAGCATATGGATGAATATTGATTTATGCTAAACAGGATCCTTAAGATCCTCCTTTGTTTTCCTCAAAACTCGACTACAAACTTTGTATTATACTTACGCTAAGCATTAACTTTTTAATCATTACAGTTTCTAATTCATACTTTATTTTATTATCCTTACAATTATTGTAAAAATGATGAAATTAATGAAAATATTTATAAAATATAACAAAATTTTAAATTTTTATTATTAATTAATAAATATTTTGATTTATTTTACTATATTTGAAAACTTACGTTCTACTTCATACTTAATTATATTTTACATCATTTATCCCTCACGCCTCAATTCCATACATTTTCATTTTAGTAGTGGATAATAAAGTTGGGTTAAAATGTAGAATATTCTATTTTCATTTTAGTTATACTTTTCTTCAATGAATTTTATATTTAGTCGTATACTTTTCTTTTCTTTTTTTGTTGAGTTTATTGACGCCGATGTACATTGATAATTTGGTTAAAAAGAAAAATCATCAATAAAATTATTAAATGTATAAAATAATAACAAAATTATTAAAAGGTACGAAAACTAAATAAAGCGAAAATGATCGATTAGATCCGGCGGCCGAACTTTTGGGCTCAAACAACGGCTATGATATTAAGGAAGGATTTCAATCTCTTCTTTGTTTTGAATAAGTTTTTTTGTTCATTTTAATAAAACACAATTAAATTAGGGTTACCTTTTTCTTTTCCAACTTAAGCACATTGAAATTTTATCCCAACAGAAGAAAGGAATCATACACATGCTTAATTAATTAATTACGAAACATATACATTCTCTATTTAATCTTGTCTCTATAAACCATTACATTTCCCTGGACACCACTCCACAAATTTCTCTATTCTCTCTACACCCAATTCCATTTATATTATTAGAATGGATTTTAAGAATAATCTCAATGCCTATTCGCCCAAATTCTTCTTCACACGATATTATTATCCCTCATATTGGATCCTTATTTTAACCATCATCTTTTTACAAATTTACCTCATCTTCACCACCACTTCTCCCTCTGCTCCACTCTCCCTCGCTGCTGCTAGCGACGGCCGCCAATCCTCCATCACCGTCCCCAGAGACCCATGTAACTCCGGCAGAGTGTTCGTCTACGACCTCCCACCCATTTTCAACAAAGACTTGTTGCAAAATTGTGAGTCCTTAGACCCATGGACATCCCGCTGTGATGATGTGTCCAACGGAGGGTTCGGACGGCAAGCAACGGAGCTCAACGGCGTTGTTCCCGACGGTCTAACTCCTGCGTGGTTTTGGTCTGAACAGTACATGTTGGAACCGATTATGCATAATCGTATTCTTAACTATAAGTGTAGAACATTAGACCCGGAATCAGCTACAGCCTTCTACATACCGTTTTACGCTGGTCTCTCCATCGGACGGTTCTTATGGCTCAATTACACTACTTCTGATCGCGATAGGGACTCAGAGAAATTAATCAAGTGGGTCCAGAATGAGCCGTATTGGAATAGATCCAACGGTGGAGATCATTTTATCACATTAGGACGGCTGACATGGGACTTTAAACGATGGGGGAAAAACCAATGGGGGTCCAGCTTTGCATTCATGCCAGGGATGAAAAACGTAGCGAGGTTAGTCGTCGAGAGAGAACCGTCCGATCCATTAGATATCGGTGTACCTTTCCCCACAGGATTCCACCCTAGATCCGACGCTGACGTGTTAAATTGGCAAAGCTTCGTTCGTGAACGTAACAGAACAAACCTCTTCTGCTTCGCTGGCGGTACACGTCATGAAATAAAAAACGACTTTAGAGCTTTTTTACTGAGTTACTGCGCCAACGACTCGGGCGGTTCGTGCCGAGCCGTGAAGTGCACTGGGAACCGGTGCGCGAGTGGTGACTCGGTGGTTATGGAAACGTTTTTGGACTCAGATTTCTGTTTACAGCCGAAAGGCGATTCGTATTCGAGAAAATCGGCTTTTGATTGTATGTTGGCCGGTTCAATTCCGGTTATTTTTTGGGAGAGAACTGCATACGGGCAGTACGAATGGTTCTTGCCGGGTGAACCGGGGAGTTACTCTGTTTTTATAGATAACAAGGAGGTGAGGAATGGATCGGCGTCCATTAAAGGAGTGTTGGAGAAATTTAGCAGAGAAGAAGTGAGGATTATGCGAGAGAAAGTGATCGAGACTATACCGAAAATTGTTTATGCGAGTGCTCCTGAAGGATTGGAAAGTATTGAGGATGCTTTTGATATTACAATTCATGGCATCTTCGAAAAATTTAATCGGCGGTATAATAGTGTGAGTAAAAATGGGAGTTGAATTGAATTTGATTTTTCCGTTTTTTTTTGTGTGTGTGTAATTTATGATGGAATACATTTGAATTTGTCTTAATTTGATGTTCATCTATGCGAGAGTACTCCTTCTGGCTGCTATCACTAAGTAAAATGAAAGTTCATGTAAGCATGGTGAGAGTTTATTAGGGTTTGTCGTTGGAATTACTTATTGACCTTCTCGAGACTATCACTATTATAAGATCATTCCTTCGACTTCTGCTTGGATTTACGCATGATACTTTCTTTCTAAAGGAGGAACAATGCAAGGTTTTAGGGTGTCGATGATGAGTTTAGCTTAATTATTCACGTTGAAACCCTAGAAATTTAGCTAATCGACCATAAATATGAGAATATGACTTTCTCTTTTGAAATGTATTTATCAATTTAGCTTTTTATTTTCCTTAATATTTTGCGATGGACAAGTTTTTTAGTAGTCTAATAATATATTATCGTTTAATTGAGAATAACTCACAACATGCAAAGTTATTTGGTATTGATCATCTCAAAGATGCATGCATATAGACGAATGCATGAAAGGTCATTAGAAGCGTAGGGGAGGGACTGAGGGCACTAGGGAATGTAGTCAAATTCAGTGACTATAGGTTTATAAACAATATAATTTTGGATTTTTTATTTTTGAGAATCAATTGTGTTGTGATGACATAAATATTCATCATTCATATTTTTGTTTTATTATATAAGTTTGCATGTTTGAACATTTAGGTAATATTGATCAACTTACTTGTGGATGTGGAGTATTCAAACATTGAGTAGGAAAATAATTCTTCTTGCATCATCATCTATCACAAGATTAACCTTCTTTAACTCTTATTGAAGTTGTGCTGAATTCATTTAGAGTGTTTTAGATTTCGCTATTAGAGTTCAAATAACCCAAAGTGTTCCTAATTTTTAAATTCCAAAGATGTTTATGACATAACTAAACATATTAAAATGATGAATACTAACCCTACACAATCTAGTAAAAATTTGACTTAAAGTTTAGGGAAGTTAACATAGATTAACTAATTAACACATTATAATTTATTTTGGCTGTGTTATTAATTCAATTTGGTGTAGAAAATAAACACTATGTACATAACTTTTAAAATTAGATGTAGTAGACGGCCTTTACATTTTTGTTGTTGGGGTGTACTTAGAAATACCCATAGATAAAGTAAGGGAAAATTATGATGAGTAGCAATTTTAGGAATGATAGACTTTGTTATATTTGTCTATCATTGATCAATTTTATTGTATTTGCAATTTTTTTTTTTAAAAAATATTGTTATATATACTAATATTTTGAATTTAATTGTTATATTTGCAACCATCTAAGACCTAAACCCACATAGAAACTCATAAGACTTTTCTCTCAGTTGATCTAAGAGGCATGGTTGAGAAGAACATCTGACTAACATGAGATAAACATTTTCAAGTGTTTAATTTAAAAAAACAAGTTATTTTAAAGAAAAACAGTGTTCTTAATAATAACTTGGAATAGCTTGAAGTGTATTTTAAACCATTTTCACTCGAAAATTTTAAATAAAAACGAGTTTCTTAAAAACATTTTTTTAAGTACATCCAAATGGATTATAAGATTTCATATTTCATGTAGGCACCATTTATTGTAGTTCATGTTATATATAGGGAGAATAAAGTTTCTTAACATGTGTGAGGACAAATTTATAGTGTGAATAAAGAAATTACGATATTACATGAATATTAGAAATTATGTGAAGAAACAAATAACATGAGGATCAATCTCTTTACTAAAGTATTATATCGATACTCTCTCACCTCACTCTTAATTTAACTTGATCATTATGCTATCGACTTACTCATCAAAGTGTCTAGACATAGCACAAACTAGTTGAGCCAAAAGTTGCATCAGTGTCAGAAAAAAAAAAGTATGAAAGGATGAGATTGGAATATTGAGAACTTTAGAGACATACAGAAAAAGTACTACAAACCTCATTTCATAATTATGATTTTTTAAAATTAAATTTATAAACACTACTTCTACTTTGCTACTCACATTTTAACAATGTTTTCAAAGTAAAGTCATGGTAAAAAATTGATTTTGTTTTTAGAATAGGAATTCAAACCATTTTTAAAAATAAAATTATTATCAAACGAGACGTAAAAAATTTGTGACGAAGATATAAAAATAACTTGTATGGCATATGAGTTTTAATTTTTAGTGTTTAATTTTTTTAAAAAAAGTAAATTAGTTTATAAAGGCAACAATTCAAGAGGCAACTTGCACAAAATTTTCTTTAAAAGAAAATGTAACATACAGTTTTTAGTCAAAAGAAGAAAAAAATTAAAAAAATTATGTACTATTGGAATAAGATCGATTCTCCATCTTTCTGTCCTAAACAAAGAGTTTGAACGCATACAAATGTTTGAGGTTTTGAAGATGGAATCAAAATTGGATTAATTTGTTAAAACGTAAAAAAAGAAGGGTAAAAAATGACTATAAAATGAATTGGTAAATTACAAAAACGACCATGTAAAATGACATTAAATTACATTTTAAAACATCTAATGGTAACAATATAGCTATTGAACTTGTACAAATGTAAAAATAAAATCTCACTTACAATAATCGAATGAATTATATTTTTAGATGATAAAACTTGAATTAGGTTTCAATTTTTATTATTAGGTAACTTCTTAAATTTTACTTATAAAAATTTAAGGGTTTGAGTTTTATTTTCTAGGTTTAGTTTTTGGAATCGATAAAAAGAAAAAAAAGGGTAAAAATTATTCTTTTTATCTTTCATATATCTTTTTCAATATATTAATTTTTTTGAAAAGAGAAGGTGCAGCGCACGTGCAAAGTAAAGCGTGTGACGTGAGATGGGAGTTTTCCGGTGTGATGCCGCAGACCTAACGATGCGACGCAACAACTTCGTCTAAATGAAGCCTCCAGCTTCATCGATCCCGCCAATCAAAATCGCAATCCACAATCATCAGCAATCAAAAACATCCCGTTCAAGAACAATTAAACCAAATTATTCGAATTCCATCAAATTCGATCAATTTATTCCCTTATTTTCTCACAATTTCATCCAACGTTACTTGAAATTAACCCAATTCCCTCTTCTCGTCTCTCTCGCTCCTTCGTGGACTTGAACCTTTTTCAAATTTGAGAGACAACTTTCTTTCTGTTTCTTACGTTTTCTTCTTTTTGTTATGGGTTTTCGATTCCATATGGCGAGAAGAGGTGGTGCAATTGGATCGTTCCTCTGTATCCTTGTGGTTTTAATTTCTTCGCATATTCATGTTACAGCCAGATCGGATAAGGAAATTAGGGAGAGATTTTATGGAAATTTGATAAACTCGACGGCTCCGACTTCCGGTGACGGCAGCTTTGCTCAAATGTTCGATAAGGTTCTTGAGAAGGAGTTCTCAGACAATGATCTGCCTGAAGGTTTGGGACTTCAGCTCTCTTTTCTCCTCTCCCGACTAAGAACTGGGGAATTGGAATTTTCAATGCTTTGTTTGAACTTAGAAACATTCATTACTTTCTACTGGACCAAGTTAATTTGGACTCATGGTCATGATGATCTGTTTGATTTTGATTATGAGATTTTTCCCTTTTCATTTTGCTGCTTCGTGTCCTCTTATTTTCATTGTTATAAAACAAAACGTTCATTGTTGTCTCATTTACTACTATGTTTTTTCTTTCTTGCTTTCTTTCCTTTTTGGTTCAGAAATGAAACAACTGAAAAGCAAATTGTTAGCCCATTTTTATTTATATTGAAATAGAAATACAATTCTTACAATTTTGTTGCCATTGTTTATTTATTGAGAAGGAGTCTGTGTGCTTGGAAGAGAAAGTGAGAATTATCAGCGAATGCAATGCGACACAGTAAGAAAACATACAGTGACTGATTCTTTTCGACATAAACTTTGTGTATTTGGCGGTTTAAAGTTGTATACAGCAAGCATAAAGGATTTTGTATAGAGGTAGAGTAATCAGAAATACTGTGCAATCAAACAGTGGGATGAGAAGTATAATGGTCATGCTATGATAGGGCAGATGGTGTTTATTGTGTGCTATTGAGGAAGAATGCTCTGTAAGAAAGTGTATAAAGAGATTCATATGTTCAAATCGTAGAGTAGCAAGAGGATATATGAAGAGATTCAAGAGATTATTGCAAATGAGGACAGATATGCTTTTGGACATGATCCGTGAGAGGGAGAGTGGTTTAAGTTATAGTTCTATGATTTTCGGAAAGACAAAGACAATGAAATAGATACCTGTTTCTGACCTAACCTTACTTTTAAATTACCCAAAAAGATAATACAAACAGATATCCTATAACTAATAGACTCGTAATGGGTTTAGGAAGAAACTAGTACCTGTGTTGTTGCAATTTCAAAGGTGTCAAATGCATATGGACCAAGCAACAGAGTGGTGCTTTTCTTGTTTTCTTTAACGTTTCAACTTTTAGCAAGCATCTGATCACATATATGGTGGACTTTTAGGGTGATTTGTGGATATTTTTGCATCATTCCATTGATTATGCACGATGAATGATAATACTTGAATAAGATGAAATTATTCTATTTTCTCTTCATCCTTTAGTTTAGCTGCCTAATTAACTTCTCTTTTATTATTATTATTATTCTTATTATTATTTTTACTTTTCTTTTTAAGAAGTGTTCAATTAATATTTGATTGTACCTTCGACTTTTACTAGGTTCTGGTGGAAGCAGCTTTAATAGCAGTGTCGCTGATCAGGAGGTTGGCTTTATATCCCATGAAATAATTAAAGCTTAAAATTGGTCTAGACCTTTTGAAGTTGGTTTTGGGCTTCTTTTGTCATTTTCCAAAGAATTTCTTTGGTTAAGCGTTACGTTTAAATCAGCTGCATATGTATATCTTTCCTAAGGTACAGCTTAAGCATTCTCTATGGTAAGGGGGAACCTTTTAATTGATTAATTTTGCTAGGAAGGTCACTCATATTTTCATGTGGGTTGTGTGGGGAGTGCATGTGAGACGATGGCAAATGTTCATTTTTCTTTGGGATGCAGATATCCAGAAAGATATTTTATTCTGGTCTGCAAATTGTTGAATAGCAATTGCTATCATATATTATGGCTTTGTTAAACTTGAAATCCCATTTCTACATTTCAGTCAAGTTCCCTTCCTCTCTCCTAAGATTTTGATAAGCTTCTTTGCTAGGGAATAAGTTCCCAATCACATTGTAATTTGCCTCTGAGATAAATTATTACAGATTTATTTGACTTCTCAAATGTCAAATATTCTTCTTATATATACAGGCAGAGCTGGAAACAGTAGCTAAAATCACACATGAGAAGGGCAAGAAAAATGATAGTCAAAAGGCAAAGTATGGAACTATAAAGTTGCTTTTGTCCTCAGTACTGAATTGCTTTATTATAGTTGAGTAAATGTTTTAGAACATATATTCGTTGGAGTTATTATTACATCTTTCTCACTTTCTCTCTTCTGTTATTGGACAGTGGGACAAGAGCATTCCAGTTACAGGATGTTTTTTCTCTGGAAAATGAAGAATCTGATGACGTTACAACGTTGATTGATAAAAAAGTAAGTTTGAAATGAGTTTAAGTATTCGATAATGAATGGATACTACGACTGACATTCTATGTACGATTTCATTGTCTTTTTAAATGGTAAATTTGTTTATCTTTTATGATTGTAGGACAATGTATTTGTGATGTCGAACAAGAAGTCAAAGTATCCAGTACTTCAAGTAGATTTGAGGTTAGATTTTATCTTTCGCATTTTCAATTTGCTGCACTAAAATTTTTATGGTAAAGTTGTTGAGATATGTTTCATGCTCCATCCATCCCATTCTTGCAGATTGATCTCAGACTTGGTGGTGGTTATTGTTTCTGCCGCAATTGGAGGAATTATCTTTTCTTGTTTAGGGCAACCTGTTAGTACCGGAATATTTTTTTTATTACTTCACTGCCTTCTGTCTGCAATGCAGTATTACAAATTTGTTGGATTATCTGTTAGGTTATTGTGGGCTATCTTCTTGCGGGATCAATCATTGGACCAGGAGGTCTAAAATTCATCAGCGAAATGGTGCAGGTCTGTTTCATACATGTAGTAGTGGATACGCTCTGACTAATATCTAACTTTATGCTATCCGCCACAAATCCTCCTGCTACATGCTTAAAGGCTTAAATTATGTCATTTTGTGATGAATTAAATATTCAATTCTAAACGATATAGTTTGAACGCATATTTTAAACAATCATACATCAGACCTAAGAATGACGATGTTATTGTTCAGTAAAATTGTTTGTGGAGAATCTCACTCTCAATTGTTAATGGGGCTTTTGAATTGATGCTTTTGCGCTTCATTAAAAGATTATTTCTGTGCCACCCCTTGCAGCTCTCTCTCTCTGTCTCGTCTCTGTTTCTTTCTCTTCTTCCACTCATTAATTACCACCCTTCCCCTACCTCTTCCTCATTCCTGCAATTTTTTTTTTATTTTCCTCATTTTTGCTCCTTAATGTTCTTCTGTAGTTTTATTTGAAATATAAATAAAGACTATCTTATTCAAAAACGTTTCCAACTTGTAATTACATTCTTGTATATTTGAATGTATCCAATAATAGATGCTTGAAATTCCATCAATGCTTAAAAGCATAGTTTTTATCTCAGGTTGAGACAGTGGCACAATTTGGTGTTGTATTTCTTCTTTTTGCTCTAGGATTGGAGTTTTCTTTGACAAAGGTACACCTTTTAATTGACAGTTTTATTTATTTACTCAATGAATGTGTTAAATTTTTAGACTTATAGATAATTTTCTCTGCAGTTAAAAGTTGTGGGAGCTGTGGCTGTTTTTGGAGGTTTTCTACAGATCATCATATTTATGTTCTTGTGTGGTATCGTTGCCATGGTAATATCTAAATCTCTACATTTCTTTTCTGAAAGTGTGAGGCTAAACACCTGGTGAAGATGCCCATTACCATCTCAATTTTTCCATTATGCAGTTAAGTGGAGCTAAATTATCCGAGGGTGTATTTGTTGGTTCATTTCTATCAATGTCATCTACAGCAGTGGTAACTTTTAGGACATTTTCTAACTGCATGAACCATCTCTTATGCCTTGGCTGACACTAAATCACTGAACAGTGAACACCATGCACGTGGGATTCTAATTTGCTTATTCATTTATTAGGTGGTCAAGTTCTTGGTAGAACGGAATAGCAGTAATACACTTCATGGTCAAGTTACTATTGGAACACTCATCTTACAGGTATTTTTCTGCCTCGTCTTTCCAACTATGGACCATTTATACTCAGAAATAGCATTTCATATTCGATAAATGTCTTGGTTTTGTACTGTGTCTTTTCTATTTATTTATCCTGATGTATTCAGGACTGTGCCGTTGGTTTGTTGTTTGCCTTGCTCCCAGTTTTGGGTGGTCACAATGGTCTTATCTTAGGAATGATATCTATGGGAAAGTTGTAAGTCAATCTCCTTGCCTTCAACACAAATGGTTTTTTATATATTTCTGGCTTTGCTTGACGATCCTGAGCTTTCTTATAGATGTTGAGTGCTTATGATGTGCCCTGTTTACAGGCTACTGGTGTTGTCAGTATATCTCACAGCCGCATCTATTTTGTCATGGTCATTTGTTCCCCGCTTTCTTAAGTTGATGATGCAACTGTCGTCTCAAGTGAGTGAATTAGCTGGGTTCTTTTTTTAGAGTTGTTTTTTAACTGACTGGAAGCTAATCATTTCCTTTTTCTGTGATTCAGACAAATGAGTTGTATCAGCTTGCTGCTGTGGCATTCTGCTTGCTGTCTGCTTGGGTAAAGCCACATGTCTAATTTTGCATGCCCTAGCTACTTTTTGATCCAACCTGACATTGATAGATGATTCTTGTTTGTTGTTGAGTTATTTATCAGTTTTTTTACCTCGTTTACTGTCCGTTTTAGATTGATCAATGATGCCATTGAGCCAGTATGCATCATTATAAAATTGATTTGACTACTAAATGTTCTTTAGTGGATAATCCCTTCACAGTAGCAGCAAAGAGTACATAATATCGTTAAATTGGACTCTTTCTACCTACTGTTCTATACTTCTATTGTATATACTGACTATAGATGACGACTGTAAACATTAAATACTGAAGATTAGAATTTAAGTTGATCCATTATGTGTTTGGTGAGAAACTTGAATTTGGGTAATGGATTAAGCTAATGCAACGTATGATATAAGAAGATTAAGAGTTAATTGGGTAATTAGGTAATATTCTAGGTTAATTCCCTTTTTACCTCCAATTGTAATAGAACTCTATAAATGAGTCTTCTCTTCTTGTATGAAGCACATTATTCATTCTAATAAAAGATCCACAATCCTGGTTCTTGGAGGATTCTTCCTTGAGGTTACTTAGGCTAAATCAACGTCTGTGATAGTGGATATTGGATTGAGAGGTCTGAAGACATTGAGAATATGGAGAAGAATAAGTGATATGCATGCCTGGAAGGTAGAAAATCTGGGAAAGAAATTGGTTCTTTTATTACTTTTACTGTCTCTGCCTAATATGTGCTAATATTTCTCTGGTGGTACTATATGTGTTTTGTTAATTTCTTGTTTATTAGAATAATTAGATCTGCATTTGAAGGTCTTGATATTGAGTTTGGAAAAGTCCCGAGTAATATTTATATAGAAGACTTTAATAGATTTATATAATAGCCATAGGTTTTCTTCGAAAAGTTGGATCGGGCCTCTTTCTGGATTGCTGAATTGGTGCAACATGACATAAACTGCAATATATTGCTTTGTATTTGCATATTGAAACCAAATTAATTCTTGTGCATTTTTTAAAAACTTTTTTCAGTGCAGTGATAAGCTGGGCCTCAGTCTTGAGTTGGGTTCCTTTGTAGCTGGAGTTATGGTATCTACCACTGAGTTCGGTCAACATACTTTAGATCAGGTATTCCAATGACAATGCATGCTGCTAGTTTCTTGACTTGTGTGCGTTGTGATGATTCATGGACAAAGATTTCTATCTTTAGTATATATTTCTGAAAATCTTCATGCCACTCTGGGTTGTCCAAAAGTAAGAATGGCAAGCTGTAATTTTATGCTTGTGAAGTTGGGTTCAAATTATATTAAGTAATATAAAGTGTACTATAGTGTCAGGAAAGGAGTGATCGGGTTGCTGCAATTTTGTAGATGGTGTAATGCTGCAATTGTCATTTTATCTTCCCGCGGCATATTTCTTCTAACATTGAGCTATTAAATTGGTGTGAAGGTTAAAGTTTGACGGTGTCTTTCTTTATAGGTGGAACCAATCCGCAATTTGTTTGCAGCTTTGTTCCTTTCAAGTATTGGAATGCTCATTCATGTACATTTTCTGTGGAGCCATTTGGACATTTTGCTAGCGTCTGTAATGCTAGTTGTGTTTGTCAAGACAGCAGTTGCTACCATTGTTGCAAAGGCATTTGGATACGGTATTAGGACTTCTTTCCAGGTAGGCTTGCTTACTGATTTTTTATGAAGAAAATAGTTTCATGATTTTCTAATCTTGATATTTACCTTAACTCTTAGGTTGGGGTCATGCTTGCTCAAATTGGAGAATTTGCTTTTGTTCTCCTAAGCCGTGCTTCAAATCTTCATCTCATTGGGGTTATCTCTCACTCTCTCTCTCTCTCCAGCTTCCTGATATCTTATGTGACACGAAAACAAAATACGACGACAGACCTTGACATATCACGTGCTTAGTTCCGAGTGTGAAGTTTCAAGCGTTAACAAAACTCTGCATGTAGTAATTAGTCTCAGCCTTAGGTGTTTAAATAATATTCTTGCAACAGTAGACCAAGAGATTTCATTGCTATATTTGGCCACACGAACATAAAGTACAAAGATAAAATAATAAATATTGCCCCTAACAACTTCCTCTTGAGTTTTTTTAGGAATGTAGTTTCCCCCGAATAGGCCATCTTCATTTTTCTCCTTTATGCATCTGAATGATTTCTTATAATTTTTATTCGATTCATTACTTGAGCAATAGTGGCAGTTATTTATACTCTTTCTTATTCCTCCTACTCAGGGGAAGGTTTATCTGCTTCTTCTTGGAACAACGGCACTTAGTCTGGTGAGTTATGATTGCCTTTGTACTGTGATGCACTTCCCTGCTCTTATGGTGAGCCAGGGGAAGCGGAACAGTCTGTATGCTTTCTAATGTGTTTAAAGTCTTAATGTTACGATGCACAGGTGACCACCCCTCTTCTGTTCAAATTGATTCCTGCCGTTTTAAATTTAGGGGTTCTCATGCATTGGTTCCCTTCTGAAAACAACATACAAAATGAGGTCTCTCTCTCTCTCTCCCAGTTATTTAGATTGCAATTCACACCATCTTTTTAGTGTCGGTTTGAGATGACTTTCGAAATGCTTACAGAAAAACAATTTTTATACTTTGAAAGTCTTTTCAAACAAGCACTTAATCTTTTCAGGAAGTGATTGATTTATATACTTCCATTTTCCCTTTTCCAACTTTATTTCTGCAGGAGAAAGTATCAATGATTGAAGCACATAACAGAATGTTGTGACTCGACATTAAAAGTAGTATAGTTGTCTCCCCTCTTCCGAAAGGTTTGTGAATATCAGAGCCGAATTCTCAGCCTTAATCGATTTTGGTTTTGGAGATTCTTTTCTAAGTTGCTTTAGTTTCACCATTGATTCAGCTAGGCTAATGTACAGAAAAGTACATATAATTTTTTTTGGGAGTGAAAATGGAAAATAGAAATCTCTGACAGCTGTAAATAGAAATATTAATTTATAGGATTCTCAAATGCCTTTTTGAGATGTTAACTTTGAATGTCCCAAAGCTGAACAGTATACTCACTGTTGAATACTATAATCAGTGTACCGTACATGGCTCCCCATTCATATTTTATGTTTAATCCTTCCCAGATCAGAAAACCATATCTTATTTGTTATATATCTAATTGTTTAACATGAGTGTTACTTCGTAAAGAAATATTGAATGATTATATATGTCCTTGACCAAAATCACCTTAGTGGAATAAACAAAACAAATAAAGGGTTTTACCGTGTATATCAGTTTTATGTGTTGTATGAATTGTCTTAGATCATCACATAAATTGCTATGTATGTTTTTTCTTTTGAAAAAGGCAAAAATTACCATTACGATGAAGGGTTGTTTTTTAGAATAATAGCTGATAAAGTTGATGATAAGACAATTCCTGGGTTTCTCCCAAATTATTCTTTCGTTGGGTTCAACTACTCGTGAATGCTTTGATTTCTTTTGTTAATATATTAGATATTAAGTAGTACAGTAGGCATAATTTAGTTGAACTAATCAATTGAATTAATTTATATCTATTTTATTAGTTTATGTAAAGAATATTATTAGAGTGTGTACATATATATATATATATAGCTTAAGTATGTATTTTTCGGATAGTGCATTTCCATCACCAAAATAAAAGTCAAGGAAAAAGAAATGCCCTCTTTCCCATTTGAAAGGTGGTGAGGAAGTGAAAATGTAGGAGATTAATATCATGTGTGTTCTTAATGGGATGAGACATGCCTGCAAATATTGTATGTTTGACATAGTCAATTTCATTAGAAGCCTATAAATTTGCCAAAATGTGTTGCTTAACCGTAATTGGCATACTTACCATCTTAGAGATGAGATGTTCGAATCTTTCAACCCTCAATTGTTGTACTAAAAAACTTTCTATAAATTAAAATATTTCAATTCTTAAATGTTGTGTCCAACTAAAAAAACTACAATGTAACTATGCACGAAAGAACTTGAACTCTTCATTAATTATGTATTCACTTTGTAGTCTAGTTTGCAATCTACTAACTTCAATTATTCTTTTAACCCGATCATAGGAAAAAACTAAAGTTCAATTGTAATTGTTACGATACAAAATCATAATTGTTCTGGGTATGGATGAATGAATATATGTTTTATGCCAATATTTTGTTGATTTCTACTCCCTTGATATAATATTAATAAATGAAATTACTCTTTACTCTCTAAGCAACAACTTTTTCTCCCTTAATAATCAGTTATTTGTCAGGAATGTTAAATTAAGCAATAACCACCCTTATTATGGTAGGTAAGTTTTTTTCTTAAAAGGAAGAGAAGAGTAATCAGACCAAATAGTTTGTAAATTAAAATTAGAAGGGTATTTGAGTCATTTAGTTGATCCCATCCCCCATCCCATGATCCATATTCCATATTCCATATTCCTAGGTTGGGTTCCCTCGCATTCTCGCCTTACAATTCACTTCAAAAATAATAATAATAATATCAAAACAACAATTATATAATTATAATAAAGAAAAAGAAAAAATAAGACGGAGGGGAAAATTCAGTTTTGGGTCACAGCATTGGCATCTCCCAAATCCATACCGCAAATTGAAAGCTCCACCACTCCCTCCTGGCTCCCCCCACCTTCCCCCTCCGTTGCCGGTCCCCTCCACATCCATCTCCGCTGAACCATATACCACCTACACCTCGAACTCAGATTCGTAATTCTCAATATCCAACCTTAGCCTGAACCTGCGGCGGAGCCACCGCCATGAGGCTTGTAGTGCCTCTGCAAGGTGTAGTCCAAGGCCGTGGAGGTCTCCTTTTAGGCTCTCTCATTCCCTGTGCTCTCTTCTACTTCCTCCAACTTTATCTCAAGCGAAACCGTTCGCCCAACTCCGATTCTTCCTCGAATCCTCCGTCCCATTCTCACTCTTCTTCTAACCTCGTCGACCTCCACCGCTCCTCCTCCCGCTCCAATTTACTGGCTCGTGGATCCACTGGACGACCTCGCCTTTCTTCTCGAGCTAGTTTTATTGCTAAACCCAATAACTCCCCCTACTATATTGGATTGGATCGCGTTCGGGAGGATCCTTACGATAGGTTGGATAATCCGAATGGGATTATTCAGCTTGGCTTGTCCGAGAACAGGGTACTCTTTTTGTGTTTCTCATTCGAACTCTTCTATTTCTTCAATTCAGAATTGTTTCTTTTTCTAAAACACTCAGTTGTTTTTGTTTCTTGTGGGTGAAGTTGTGCTTTGATTTACTTGAGAAATGGATATCGGAGAATTATACTGGTTCCATAAATGGAGGCAATAGCGTTGAGTTGAATATTACGGGGATAGCCACTTATCAGCCTTTCGATGGATTGTGGGAGCTTAAAATGGTACTTATATTTAATATTTTGTTTTTCTTTTCCATCCATTCTTTTGTGGTGGAAACACATATTTCCTCTAAATTTTTGGGTTGAGGAGTGAATGGGAATGTAATTTTTTAACTTGCACAAGTGTTTTGAAAATTATATCATAATTTCACTGTTTGTGTTTAATCTGAAGTTGATGAACCAAAACTCATCTGTGAAATGCAATTCATGGTATTCATATATTGTCCATGTCATGTTTTGTTTCCCTCATATACCTGCATTGCTGTTTAAAGGGTTTTGAAGGGCTCAATGTGATGAAAGTTGAAAGTTTAAACTGATGTTTTTAGGCTGAGTTAATAAAAGTTTTGAACTTAAACCATGTTGCTTTCTTTCTTTATCAATCGTGTTATTCTTAACTAGGATTTATTGATAATTATTCTTATGATTGTTTATGTATCCGACTTCTCTGTTTTCTCTTTGTTTCTTTTGTCTTTTTGCCTTATTCAAGAAGTGGGTTGCTCCCTGCTGTCTGCCATTCCTTAAACATATTCATTTACTTTTTTCTGTTTGTTACTTTGTGTGTGTCTGTCTGTGTGTGTGTACTGAATATTGCTTTTGTTGTATTACCTTCTTAGCAAGTTAGCATTCAGTCGTCCAGGTTCTTGTCTAAAAAACAATTCAATCATTGTAGGCTATGGCAGGTTTCATGTCCCAGGTAATGGGTGGTGGAGTTGCTTTTGATCCATCACAATTATTGTTAACATCTGGTGCGACTGCCGCAGTTGAGTTACTCTGTTTCTGCTTAGCGGACCCTGGAAATGCATTTCTTGTCCCAACTCCTTATTATCCTGGGTTAGTATCACCTATTTTAGTATCCAATTTTCTTTTATAAGAAAACGTTGCATCACAAAAGGAATCTAGCTACCTAAGTATGTGATTGTTTAATTAGAAAAGTTACCTGCAGGTTTGATAGAGATATGAAGTGGAGAACTGGAGTGGATTTAATACCGGTTCACTGTCGCAGTGCTGACAACTTTAATTTGAACATCACCGTTCTCGAGCAGGCATTCAACCAAGCCAGGAAACGAGGAGTCAAAGTTCGTGGAATTCTCCTATCTAATCCTGCAAATCCTGTTGGCAACATGTTGCCTCGAGAAATGCTATACAGTATTTTGGATTTTGCTCAAGACAAGAACATCCATGTTGTATCTGATGAGATATTTGCAGGGTCAGTTTATGGAAACGATGAGTTTGTGAGCATGGCTGAAATTATTGATTCAGAAGATATTGACAAGAATAGGGTTCATATTGTGTATGGGCTGTCAAAAGACCTCTCTCTTCCTGGCTTTAGAGTTGGTGTTATCTATTCACAAAATGAAAATGTTTTGGCTGCTGCTAGGAAAATGACAAGATTTTGCCCGATTTCTGCTCCAACCCAGCGGCTTGTAACCTTGATGCTTTCAGACAGAACCTTTATCAATGAATACTTGGAGACGAGCAAAAAGCGAATTCGTGAGATGTATGTTCTTTTTATGGCTGGTCTGAAACAGTTGGGAATTAAGTGTGCAAAGAGCAGTGCTGGTTTTTTCTGTTGGGTTGATATGAGTGGACTGATGAATTCTTATAGCGAGAAGGGGGAGCTTGAATTATGGGAGAAGCTGCTCAATGTAGCTAAAATTAATGCAACTCCTGGATCTGCTTGTCATTGCATAGAACCCGGATGGTTTAGATGTTGTTTTACTACGCTTTCTCGAGAAGATTTATTGATAGTTATTGAAAGGATTAAAAAAATTGCTGGTACTTCCAAGTCTCCCAGCTGAGTTCTCATTTTGGAAGCAGAAGTTTGAAGGACCAAATTTCTTTCAGGTTCTGTTTCGAGAGCCTAAACTAACATCACTGATTTGTTCAATTTGTGCGTCTTTTATTCCGATTCTCTTGCCCAGGAAAGGTTTGATGATGTTAGTTCGGTGGAAGTTGCAATGTTGTTTGAAATGTTGAGTGCCAAGAACTTGGAAAGTTGAGGCATACCCTTCATGATTGAACGGAGTAAGGTGAAAAACACCCATAAAATGTCTTTTCTTCCTGATCTTTGAGTCATGGCTTGTGTTCTCCTTTGTATTTCTTCTAACAGTTTCCTGCTAGGCTCGTTTTGCATGACATACTTGAGATGCCTTTTGAAATACCAATGACAGGATTTGATTTCGCTTTTGATGGGAGCAAATTAAATAACCTCCATTTCATAGCTTCCCATAAAGAAAGCCAGAAACTGAGCTGAAATATTGAAGAACAAAAGCTGCTGCTCTCTTCCAATTGGTTTCAACATGGGGATAAGAGACATCTGTGTTTGATTTTGATTATAACCATTAGACTACAGAAATTGTAGTTAGTTGGCAGTAATGTTTTGTTGCAAGTTAGGATGGACAGATTGAGTGTCTTTTTTTAGTTGCAAATTTTTTCTTTTTCTTAACCATGATGTATTCTTTCTAACGTAGGATTCTGGGGGTAGGATAATCCATATGGTATTGTAATTATTTCAAGTTGCAACTTTGTTTTTTTTTTCTAATAAATATTTCATTGGTTGATGAAATTGTGCATTTAAGTTTGGTACCTGGTCTAAATTGTGTGTGCTCATAAATCATAAAACAGTTTGAAGTTAAAGGATTGGATTGTGTGTAAATCAATAAATAAGTTCATTTTAAAAAAAATGATTTTATTATGACAAAATGGACCAACTTAAAAAATATTTGCAAAAAGGGGAGAAAAGTTTTCTTAGGTCAGGCGAAAGGTCCAAAACACTATCACTCGATCTTCTTAACTGCTTCTCCTTCTCCTTCTTCTTTTGCATCGGACCCAAAGAAATGCACACCAAACCTTTTGTGATCAACCTTATGAAAAATTTACTTTACTTTGTGATTTGTGCTAAACTTTCGAATTTTGAAAAGGGTTAAAAAATATGTTAATTTTGGATGCAAAAGTTTTGTTTAAAAAATATTATAATCTATTGAAAAATTTCATAAATATTATTAAACTTAAATTTTTTTTCAAAAAATACTTTAGTCAATTCAACTTTTATACCAAATTTCTTAGCATTCAAAATAAAAACAACAAATTTAAGCTAAAAACATAGTTCAAATTTACATGATACCTATATTTCTATCAATATTTTCATATTTCTATGGGTTAATGGGTTTGATATCGATAAAAGGGATGGATCGATATTTTCATTACATCGTAAACAAATCCACAAATCTTAAAAAATAAAAATCAAAATAACACTAATATAAATATAATATAAGTAGTAGACATATTTTATTTATTTGAAAATAATAAAATATTTATTTACTAACTTAATTTTATTTTTAAAATTTTTTGTTTTAATAATTTTTCATAAATATCCATCCAAATCAAAATTTCTATAAATTAAGTCTTCCATAAATCCATAAGTATCAATATGTTAAACCTAGGTTAAAACATAAAATTCAACCAAATCTTATAAATTTTTAAAATAAAAATTTATCCTTAAAACATAATAAAACAATAAATAGTCAAATAAAAAAATCTATCTATCAAATTATTACTATGGCTTAATAGTCACATATATTTTTTTTGTTTGATAGTTAGCTGTATGTTAATTATAACAATAATTATTGAGATTGATTGTATATGTGATCTATCAATCTGTGTTGATAGTCAAATAGATTTAAAACTATAGATTTAACTTAAAGTGTAAAATTTAAATTATTGGAAGTATTTTTCTAAACTTAAAGCTATGAAACTTTTCAATAGTTTAGGATATTTTTGAAACAAAAATTTAAAAGGTTTTAATGCAAAATTAATAGAAATCCCTTAAAATTTAAGAGAATTTTTTAAACTTCAGAAGTATTTTTTTTGAGCTAAACTACAAATTCAGACACATTTTTTTTTTAATGTGACAAATAATAAATTAGTCTAATTTTCAGTTTTGTAATTATTATCACCGTATTTTCTATACAAGACAATTGTCCAATAAATAATGAATCCAATCCAACTATCAAATATTTGGGTTAAGTTCGTATTTGAGTATTTTATTTAAAATTTCGTTCTAAAAATAATTAAAATGTTAATATGGACAAATTTTATTTAATTACTTTCATATGTTAAATCAACATTAATAACTCAATTTCAAATTTATATCATATTTATTTTGAGAGTGCTAAAAAAAAATTATTTTAGATTTACTATTATATATATATAATTTTGTTATATATTTATTTTTACATTAAAGAAAAAAAGAAAAAAGTAACCTAGAGGGACTGAGCTTTGTTAATTCGTTCGTTCTTCACTCTTTTTCTAATTTCCTCTATGTCTCCCATCTTTGTAGCGGGGGCCTCACAGCTGCACATCGCCACCCACCCACAATGTAACTCTTTTTCTTCCCTTCTTCTTTTCTGCAGATATGTAAGTATGCTTTCATTTGCAAACTGGGCATTATCGCATTTACAAAATCTTTAAAGCTGAATATGGGAAGCCATGGATATTACTTACCTAGAATTCCTATCACTATACGATTCAGAACACACCCTTTTGTTTTTATTCCCAGCTCGCAACCATTTTGCTCTGATTCTACTTCTACTTCTACCCAGAACCAGAACAATCCCAATCAAATTGAACACGTTTCTAGTCTTCAGGAAGTAACATTGAGCACCGCCAGCATCCGACATTCTAACCCTTTAGAACCTTTTTGCCTTGAGTTAGTTCAAAAGCTTCGGATTTTACTTCAACAGGGGCGTACGGGTGCTGCTGAGAGCCTCATTAAGTCGGTAATTCTCTCCAAATCTCCTTTCTCATCACCTTCTGATCTCATTCCGCTTTTTTCTGTCCATGATCCATCCTTGAATCATGTTTTTTCAAAGACGTTGTTTATGGTGTTTTTGGATCTCAAAATGACTGATGATGCTATAAGATTATGCACCTCAATGAAGAAAAATGGTGTTGTTCCTGCCGTGGTGGCTACCCTTAATGTTTTGTTTAAACTTTTAATGTCTTCAAAAGAGTTTAAGAAAACGCTTGACTTCTTTTCTGAACTTGTTGAATCTGGTATTCTACCAGATAAATTCATGTATGGTAAGGCAGTTGAGGCGGCGATAAAATTAGGGAACATGAATAAGGCATGCGATCTGGTGTGTTGCATGAAGAAGATAGGGATTGATCCTACTTTCTTTGTTTATAATGTGTTAATCTCTGGCTTTTGCAAAGAGAAGAAAATGGTTGATGCACAGAAGATATTTGATGAAATGATCTCCAAAAACATGTCCCCGAATTTGGTTACTTATAATACAATTATCAATGGATATTGTAAGGCGGGAAAACTGGATACAGCTTTTAGTTTGAAGGAGAGGATGAAGCTTGAAAATTTGGGACCTAATCTTGTAACATACAACTCTTTGCTAAGTGGGCTCTGTAAGGCAAGGCAGATGGAGGAAGCCAAAAAGTTATTGCTTGAGATGGAAACTCATGGGTTTGCACCAGATGGATTTACCTATAGCATACTTTTTGATGGGTATCTGAGGTCTGGCGATGGTGAAGCCTCAGTGGTTCTGTTTGAAGAAGCAGTTAAAAAGGGGGTGAGAATAAATGAATACACTTGTTGTATTTTGTTGAATGGGTTATGTAAAGATGGTAAGGCAGAAAAAGCTGAGGAAATTCTGACGAAGTTAATGATGAATGGATTGGTTCCGAATGAAATAATTTTTAATGTACTAGTGGATGGGTACTGCCGTAAAGGAAATATTGATGGTGCTATATCAACCATCCAAAGGATGGAAAATCAAGGCTTAACACCCAATTGCATCACTTTTAATTCGTTGATCCATAAATTTTGTGAAATAAAAGAGATGGACAAGGCAGAGGAGTGGTTGAGAAAGATGATGGAGAGGGAAGTTTTCCCTAGCATTGAAACCTATAACACCCTTCTTGATGGTTATGGACGGATGCGTCTTTTTGATAGATGTTTCCAAGTTCTCGAAGAAATGGAAAGTAAAGGGATAAAGCCAAATGTTGTAAGCTATGGAGCTCTCATTAATTGTCTCTGCAAAGTTGGTAGATTTGTTGAAGCTGAAGCAGTTTTTGCTGATATGGATGGAAAAGGAGTTTTTCCAAATGCTCAAATTTATAATATGCTGATTGATTGTAATTGCACATCAGGGAAGATGCAAGATGCTTTCAAGACTTTTGATGAAATGATTGATAGGGACATCACCCCAACCCTTGCAACATACAATTCACTCATCAATGGATTGTGCAAGAAAGGGAGGGTGATTGAAGCAGAAGAGTTAGCCAACCAAATTACAAAGAGTGGTCTTACACCTGATGTGATCACATACAACTCCCTTATCTCTGGTTATTGTAGTTCTGGGAACCCTAAAAAAGGGCTTGAGTTATATGAAACTATGAAAAAGCAAGGCATCAATCCTACATTAGTAACCTATCATCTTTTAATATCCGGACGTAGCAAGGTTGGTCTAGATACTATGGAGGAACTGTTCAATGAAATGTTACACAGGGATCTTGCTCTAGATAAAGTTGTATATAATGGACTGATTTTTTGCTATGTAGAAAACGGAGATGTTCAGAAGGCATTTGTTTTGTACAATAAGATGATAGTTGAAGGAGTCCAACTAGACAAGATAACTTACAACAGCTTGATTTTAGGATGCTCCAGAGGTGGTAAGGTTACAGAAGTAAGGACACTTGTCGAGGATATGAAGGCTAGAGGGTTGACTCCTAAGGCTGACACTTACAATATCTTAGTTAAGGGACTTTGTGAATTTGGTGATTATAGTGAGGCACATACATGGTATAAAGAGATGTTTGAAAACAATTTTTTGTTAAATTCCCCTGTTCGCAATCAACTCATTGATGGTCTTAAGAGAGAGGGGAGGTTTCAGGAAGCGCGACTTATTTTGTCTGAGATGTATGTCTGAATTTTGAGTAATGAGCCTTCTGCATCAATGACTGACTATGTGTAACAACTCTCAACTGAGTTCGCACTTAGATTACTTAGGAAAAATACAGTGGGCTCCTTTCAAGAGGGAGTTCCTCTCCAAGTGCAGTACCAAAATATCACACACCAAAAAACACAAGTCCCACTACAACACAAAAGTAATATATATAACAGTACACGTCACCCAACCCTACTTAACTCTGGTTCGGTCTACCCATTCTCACATATGTGTGTATGATGGGTGGTCAAAGACTATGTAGTTTAAACACTTGCTTTAAAGAACCTGTGAACACATATGGCTATCATTGCATTGAAAAGTGTTTCTACAGTTGGATTATGTTGCTATGGTTCATGGCAACATAATCCAACGTCTTATATCTGATGACACAGCTGCCGAGTGACTTGGTAAGCAGGGTCCCTCTTCTTAGCTTTGTTTTTGTACTGACTCATCAACCTTATCATATATTTTCTCTGTGATTCAGACAAATGAGCTGTATAGACTTCCTGCTGCGACATATTACTGGCTGTATGCTTGGATAAGCCCATATGTCTAATTTTACATGCTTTGATTACTGATGGATTCATGTTCATTCTACATCATAAGGATGTTCCATGCTGTATTGAGTCATTTCTCAAATTCATTTACCTTAATCTTTAGAACCAGTTCTTAGATTGATCAGTGATACCTTTAGCCCAACATGCATCAATCTTAAAACACTGGTTATTTCTCAAATCCCTTTTATCTCAAATTGGATATCTTTGATGTAATCCCCTATGGGTAATGAAGTTTTTCCCCTTATTTCATTTATCAATGAAATGTTTTCCAATAAAAAAAATGTTGTGGCTGCAACAGAGTACAATAACATTTACTCGAGGAGCATATTTCAAGCATTTAGTAAAATTTGATTTGCTGTAGTGTTTGATCTTAAAAGGAGTACAGTGATTTATTGACTGTAAATATTGTAGTCTTGAAGTTAAGTTGATTACTTATTAGCATGGTGAGAAACTTGGATTTAGATAATGGATAAAGGTTGGGGTATACATGGTTGGGTGGACTTGGGTTGAGAGTGTTTTCTTGACCAATCGAATTGGGATGGTTGGGTTGACAACCCAAAATACCCAAATAAAATTTCCAACCCAACTCAACCGGGTTGTTGGATTATAGCTTATTTTTTCTTTTTAATTTTAAATGTGTAAATTGGGTTGGGTTGCTAAATTATAGCTTTTTTTTTTTTTTTAAATTTTTTAAATGTATAAATTTATTGATAACATGTGATTAACAACAAAAATCTCATTAAATTCAAATATAAAATACTAAGTATCTATGATATTTAATACAAATTGAACTTTAAACAAGGACAAATATCATAACAATTCTAAAAAAACATATTAAAATTTCACTAATTAATCAATCTAAATTAGTTAAAATTTGAACAAAGAAAAATAGATATATATATATTTATTAATATACATATAATTCGGATTGAATTGGATTAAACCAAATTTCTTTTTAGCTAACTGGTCACCCATTTCAATCCAACAAGGTAGAAAATGTTTAACCCAACTAAACCCTTACATTTTGGGTTAGATAGTCTGGATTGTTTGGGTTGTTGAGTTATTTGAACACTCTAGATAAAGTAATGACAACTTGTGTGATTGACAATATTGGATTGAGAGGCCTGAGACTTTTAGAATATGAAGTTGAATCTAAAGAGATATGAGCTTGGAAAGTGTCATGAAATGAAATTGACTGAAGGCTGTTTTGCTTTGAAATATTGGACCTGCTTCTGCCATTTTTCAATTGCTCGTAAATTAATTAAAGGTTGTTTGGGTTGAATTTCTATGTACTTAGAAAAAATAAAAATGTTTCTACATGCAATAAAGTGAATTTATGAACTTAAAAACTCAATATCCAAACATGCCCTTAATCATTTTACACGAGTCATATTCCCTCTTATTTAGGCTTCTAAATGTGGATAAGCTTTATCAAGTTTGGTTTTTCAGGTGGAACTAGTCTGCAACCAGTTTACAACTTGTCTATTAATGTTCATTTGTGTTTTTTTTTTTGTGTCTGGAGCTACAGATGTTTTGATAGCATCTATCATGGTGGTTGTGGCTGTGTTCGTGAAGACACCAGTTGCCAACATTGTACCACATGCATTTAAACATAGTAAGGGGACTTATTTTCTGCTAAGCTTATACCTAGTGATTTTCTTGAAAATTTTAGTTTCATATTCTTTTAATCTGATTATTTTACTCAACTATTAGGTTGCGGCGGTGTTTGCTTGAATTGGAGAATTGAATTTGTTCTCCTTTGCTGTGCTCTCCGAATCTTCATCTCATAGGAAAAGAAAGACGATAGGTTGTCACGTAGCACATATTTGGTTTTCTCTTGGTGTGAAATCACAACAAGCAGTAAATATTGTGATCAAAAGTTGTGGAGGCTTTTCAATGAAACCAAATAATTGTTTCGTTTTCACACCAATTTTGTAGTATTAGCATAGTAGCAGGTCGATCATGGAGAATCAATTGATTTTTCTTTAGGACGAACCACACGAATTATGAGTGAATCAAAGAGAAAAAGGACAAAGAACACAAATCTAAAGATGGTGCTTGAAAGTTATCAACAAAACACAACACAACATATCGTGGCGCCCTAGGGCAGCGCTGCGGTGCCAGGTGTCACGGACATATTTTTTCAAAGTGTGTTTACTTTTGGTTATATGCTCCGATTAGCTCCTATTTAGTTTAGGCATTTGCTTTTCATTTGAAGTCATAAAGCTTGGGTGTGACGTTTCGGCATTTTCATATGCAAGCCTACCAGAGCTGAAAATGTTCAAAATGTACTATAGGGGAGACATACTAGTTGAATCCCCGCCCAAGCGTTAGTTGTACTATTTGCAAGCAACCATTTTTCCTTGCAATTGACAGTCTTTAATGCTTATTGTAACGTCTATTTCAATGTATTTCTTTCTTTTCCGCGTTTTATAAATAAATTTTCCAAGAACGCTAAGGAAGGTTACGACATACGTCGACGTTACCCACAACTTTCGGATTTTGATCGGCTGACTTGTTTATCGAGTTAGAACAAGTGCCGCACAATCGTCCGCCTCAAGGTTGAAACGTTACGATTGTGACAAGTGGTATCATAGCCTAAGTTGGCTGAGCGACAGTTGAGACACAAGATGTCGGCTGCGAAACGTACAGGTAAGACCCATGATGAACGATTGGTGGAGATCGAAGAGCAGATGCTCCACCTGATGGAAGTTCCTGATTCCATCCGGTTTCTTGAGAAGCGGCTTGAGGAAGTTTCCAAGAGAGCCGATGCTGTTGATGCGGTGTCCGGTCGCCTAGACGGATTACCCATACAAGATTTGTTGGCTAGAGTTGACACGTTAGAGTCACAAATCAGGAGAACTGGAAATGTCACCTACGAGTGTGGGGACAGTTCGTTGGGCGCTGTTGCCTATATGGAAGAACGAGTTATTGAGCTAGATAACTCTCAGAAGGACATAATGGAAATGATAAACGGCATGACAGAGGATTTTCGAGCCACCATGGATGTCATTAGAAATGAAATCGCAGAGGTGAACACGAAGGTGAACCTTACAATGCGAGTGTTGGAAAATCAAGCTCCAGTTGGAGGAGCAACTACAGTTGGCAAGATAAAGATCCCAGAACCCAAGCCCTTCTGTGGGACAAGGGATGCAAAGGCACTGAAAAACTTTATCTTCGACATTGAACAGTTTTTCAAAGCCACGAACACTAATACGGAAGAAGCCAAAGTGACATTGGGGACCATGCGTCTATCTGAAGATTCAAAGTTGTGGTGGAGATCCCGGTATGTGAACATTCAGGAAGGGCGTTGCACCATAGATACTTGGGACAGTTTGAAGAGAGAACTCCGCTCGCAGTTTTTCCCTGAGAATGTCGAGATTTTGGCTCGACGAAAACTGCGAGAATAAAAACACACTGGAACCATTCGGGAGTATGTGAAGCAATTCGCGGAGCTGATGCTGGATATATCAGATATGACCGAGAAGGACAAAATCTTCAGTTTTGTCGAAGGGCTGAAACCGTGGGCAAGGACTAAGCTGTATGAGCAGAAAGTTCAAGACCTCACGTCAGCCTATGCAATAGCTGAACGTTTGTTTGATCTGTCTGGTGACTCTCAGGACGCGAGACGTCATCAAAGCTCTTCACCTGGAAGAGACAGAAACAGCCGACCGAATTCTCCCAAGGTTGCCAGTGAAAACAGAAGTCCTGGTAGAGACCGCAAGCCTTCCCAATCCAACACGGGAGACACCTGGAAGAGACGTGATAGTCCAAACACGTCGAATCATCCTATCAGTTGCTACATATGTAACGGGCCACATCGGGCAAGGGAATGTCCAGATAAAACGGCCTTCTATGCCTTTCAGGCCTCTTTGGCTGCGGACTCAGATGACAAGTTGAGTCAACCAGAGAAGGAAGATGGGCAAATGGAGGAAGTTCAAAATGTCCGAGTGGGGGCCATAAGACTCTTGTCGTCCCTCCAGAAGAAAGCGGGGGAGACAAGAGGAAGCACGAAAGGGGGCCTAATATATGTTGACGCCTGGATCAACCGAAAGCATGCAAGGAGCACTATGGTCGACTCCGGTGTAACTCATAATTTCATAACGGTGGCCGAAGCCAGACGATTAAACCTTCATTGGAAGAAGGATACGGGAAAAATGAAGGTCGTGAACTCTACAGCTCTACCCGTCGTTGGAGTAGTGAAACGAGCGGTGATACAGTTGGGAGGATGGAGCGATTTCGTTGATTTCGTAGTTGTAGGCATGGATGACTTTGATATAGTCCTTGGAATGGAATTCCTTCTCGGACATCAAGTGATCATGATGCCTGCAGCTAGATGTCTGATGATCACGGGGTCTGCCCCCACCGTTGTGCAGATAGACCTTCGGCAACCCAAAGGACTGAGAATGATCTCGGCCATTCAACTGAGGGAGGGCCGTGTTCAGGAGGACACAAGGTGTGTCGTGGAGAAATGTTGTGATGGGGAACGTGATAGTTTGCCCATGTCAGAATTGCCTACGAACAATAATTATCGTATGGCGTAGTCAGAGTCAACTGGACTCCGAAGACAGTCACAGAGATTGTCGAGTGCAGGGTTCACTAGACCTGCAAAAGCTTCGTATGAAGATCAAGCCATCTTACAGAAGGAAGAGAATGGACGGTTGTGTGCCGACAACCGTGTCCTGAAGCAAGCCCCGAGGAGAGGACCAACTTTTGGGTCAGCGAGTGAGACCCAACCTACTGAAGCTTACGCCGAGGCGTTTAATCGTGTGTTGAGTGGTGCCCTAGTGCGGAATGGACACCCTATCGCATCTGAGAGTCAGAAGCAGAGTACGACAGAAGGTACCTGTACGGTGTCTGCAGAAGAAACGCTTGCCATAGCACACAGTCTGAGGCGTGGGAGACAGTGTTCCCATAAATCAACTTTTGTCAGAGAGATGAACGACGATGTTGCCGGCCATTTTGGTACTCAGTCGAATCTGAGTTCGAATCAAGTAGGGAGACGGAGAGACACGCTCAAACTTGATTTTGGGTCAGAACTTAGCAAAGGAGTAAATAATTGGGCAATTGAGGCCCTTAGTAAGAGAAGCAATCATGGGGTTCCACAAATGTTGGCTCGTACACGGGCATGTCAAGCTGATGGCCCAATGCGGGACGCGTCAAAGGAATTCGTGCAGAAAAATTCTGTCGCTCAAAATGGCTCGAGCTTGACGAAGGCCGGTAAGTTAGTGCAAAGGAGTGGGGGTCAGTCGTTGAAGTCAACCCAACCTTGTGTCACGACTGGGAATAATTCGTCAACTGACAGAAGTCCAACAGGGAGTGTTGATGGCGGACGACATGTGTTGTCGCGCCTTGTTGATTTTCCCTGTATGAGAAAGGGTCCTCAGATTCGTAGCGTTACACAGAGGTGGAAGCAGAAGTCAGACATCGTCTGGACCGATCGAGAGGAAGCCTTAAAGTGGCGGGAAAAGTGGGCAGATAAGAAACATCGCCCCTTGAGTTTTCGTGTGGAAGACCAGGTCAACGTCAAACGGCGACCTGAACTGACTCAATGGTGAAGACACCAAGATCGTCACCTCGTGAGAAGACACGAGGAACTAGCAGAAGTCCTTGCTAAGGAAGCGAGGAAAAGAAGAAGAAGACCCACGGGGAGGAAACACAAGTTCATGGTGAAGTGGAAGAGCCTCCTTGTGGAAGAAGCATGTGGAAGACGTACCAAGACCGTGAAGCATGGAAGCAGAAGATCGAAGGATTCCAGCTTTGCCAGTCGACGGGGACGTCAACTGTTTAAGTGGGGGAGTGTGTCACGGACATATTTTTCCAAAGTGTGTTTACCTTTGGTTATATGCTCCGATTAGCTCCCATTTATTTATCTTTAAGCACAATATTTAGTTTAGGCATTTGCTTTTCATTTGAAGTCATAAAGCTTGGGTGTGACGTTTCGACATTTTCATATGCAAGCCTACCAGAGCTGAAAATGTTCAAAATGTACTATAGGGGAGGCA
>CM046888.1:6299891-6331605 GCA_025688845.1 Cucumis hystrix | reverse complement strand
ACCAACGTTCCTGTTGTACATTATAAAAATAAAAAAACAGAGCGAGCATTTGAGTTAAGCGGTTAATTAAATAAGACATACCCAATTGTGAAGATCGCGACCGGAGTCAGCAAATTCAAGAAACAAGCGATGGAAGGACCGAAGATCAGGATGGTCACATTTGATGCACAAAGGGGAAACAGAGTTAGCAAGGAGACGAAGATTTTCAGTGATTTCAGCACAAGCAAGAGCAAGGAGGAAATCGTCATCATTAGAGACAATTTTATGGACACCTTCGAGAGAAATGGATTGATTACGAAGACGAGCAATGTTGTGATCGGAGAGAGAGTTCCATAGATGCAAAAGTTTGGACATGAGGCCGGCGATTTCGAAGGACAAAACGGCGACGTTTGGGGATTTCTTAGAGGACGTAGGTTTGAAATTGGGGGCGGTTGAAGAAGCTCGAACGACATCGAATTTGTTAGAGACGGCGTTTTTTACCTTGATTAGCCAAGTTTCGAGAGCCATGGTTTTGAATTTGGAAGGATTGAAGAGTTTTGAGAGCTTTCGCTAACTATGGGAATGGCAAAGGCAATGGCAATGGCGATGACAATGGCATATTTATTTATTAGTACAGTAATAAGAAAATGAAAAGTGGGAAACAGAGACAGTTGGAGACTGGAGTGTATTTTTTTTTATATAGAAATAATAATAATAAATTTTCAATTTTTTTATGATTTCGATTGGATTGAAGGTATTATTAATTAATACAAATAAAATAGTTTTTTATGGAATTTCCCATTCGCAAAGCTTCCATACTTTTGAATTATTATATTTCATTTGAGGGAAGTGGGGGAATTTCTTTTTTTAATTCATATAGAAGTTATTTAGGTGCATTAGTTAATATCTTACGTTAAAAAATTCGATGCAATTCACCTTAATTAGATGGATGTGTTCTATCATTATCAATTCATATTTAAACTAAAATTTCATACTATCTGAATGTGGTACTAGATTCCAATAAACTCAAAAAAGAGTTATTCAATACAAGATTGATATCTTTAAAAAGACACCATCTTGAAGGAATAGGTTGAGAATTTCACATTTGAAGAAAACAAATAAACGAACTACTCCGATCATTGTCAATTAATTTTAAGATTGAACCTAGTAATGTAAAATAATTCAAATTACTTCTTTCTTATATATTTTAATTTTAAAGATGAGTATATATATTAACTATTGAATATAATATATATATTTAAAAGAATATGCACTCTTTTTCTAACAACCAAAATAAATTATTATAAATTAATGTTAAATTGAGAGATGACTTTTCAGTTGTACAAAGAGTTCAACCTTTCAATAGTAGTATAATTTATTTATTTATTCTGATATAAAGATTAGGAAGTGAGGAAATCATACCTTATAAGATCATGTTAATCATGGATTATTTATTTATTTTAATACAAAATTATAAAGATAGGATCATATCTCTAAAATCCTCAAATGAGATATTTCAACCGTACTCTTAATTTCAAGATTAAAAGTTTAATTCCTGTCCGTTACAGTATATACTGTAAAATCAAACCCAATAGGTTTGAAAGAAAAAAGAAAACTTGAAATTATTTATATACAGTTGTGAAAAACTATTTAATTTATTTATTATGATGTGATGTGTGGTTATATTGGTAAATGTTTGAAAATTGTGCTATTCGTTTTTATCTTTAAAAAATAATCATAAGTTGGAAATGACGGGTAATATTTAGGGAGTGGAGAGTAAAAAGAAAAAGGAAAAAGAAAGAGATGGGAAGCGCGTGTAGAATATATAAATAAAGGGTAGTTTGTCATGTAGTGGATTCAACCCAACACACGCTTGGGATGAGCGTGGGGGGAACAATAATATCACCCTCTCTCTCTCTTTTTTCTTTTTCGTTTATCTGTCTTTCTTTCTTTCTTCTCCCTTTTTTTTTTTTTACTATTAATTATTTTAATTTATTTATTGGGATATGTTTCTATTTGATTTCTTTTTTCTTTTATGATTAAAATAATAAATAATGGTTATCTCCAAGTCGGCAGCATGAACTTTTTCTTCTTCTTTTTTTCATATGCCGTTTCAATGTAAAATGAAAGCAAGGGCATTGTGTCATTATTGGTTTGGCTTCTTCCTTTTTGTTAATTCTCATGTCTCACCCATTTTAATTATTCTTCTTCTCTCTTTACCCTCTTGTTAATTCAATTATTAAAACTTCTTTTTTCTCCCCCAAAATTAATTGTTACCTTTCCTACATTTCCTATGGAATCTAATTCAACTTTAAAATATCCATATTGAAGGTCTTTATTTTATTCAAATTTGTTAGATGTATTTAAATAATAATACATGGAAGTATGTACTATGCATGTAGATTAATAATTTATCACTAATCCTATTATGTTATCTATTTAATTAAATTCTTAAATTTATATGGACTAAATAGGTAGAAGTTCATTTCTAGATTGATTAGGGTTTAATGAAAACTATAGTAGAACTAATACATAAAGAAAATGAAAGATTATAATCATTCAAAAGGGAGACAATAGTCACCTTACAGTCATTAATATCTTTAGCCATCATCAATCAAGAGAATTATTTGGTACATTATTCTTGACAATAGGTTAATCAATTCAATATAGAGTAATTATTGTTAACAATAAATATGTTAGATATTATATTAAATTTATCTTCTCCAACCTTTTGGATCAATGATTTAAGAAAATTTAAATTAGTAAATAAAGATTTTATTATATTTTTAAATAAGGAAACGTTTCTATTATTTATATTAGTGGTTTTTTATACTTATTTTTGTGTTTCATAAATTTTTATACCTTATAACGAGAATATCAATTCACCTCCGAAATTTAAAGCTAGTAGTAGGTAATTATATATTTAGAGCACTATTATTCATTGAAAATTTTAGTTAATGATTTTTTTGAATTGAAATAAATTGTAAGGAAATTTTCTTTTTGTCTATTTGCTTCACATAGTTATTTGTAATTGACCCAACACCATATGACATTGTTGCAACGGTTGAGACAAAGAGATTCTTCTAAAAAATTCGCCCTCTCCTTTCTAATTTGATGTTTAATCTTCCAAACATCTTCACTTGGACATAATCATCTATCATTACAATTAACATATTTTAGGATTACTTATGTTTTAACTCAAAATTAATTGATTAAAAGAACGCAACTTGTATACGTTTAATTAACATGGATCTTTATTACGAAACTTTTGAACTTCAGATAAAAACATGTTATTATTGTTGAGTTATACTCGTTTTAATATGATTTGCTACAATTATTATTATAGCATAGTTGGTTCTCTTAATAAGGATTGGAGTTTACATTTTTAGTTTAAGACTGTACAGAGTTGATCGAAGAGTATGTTAAATCCTTGTGTCATTTGAGTTATGTTCATAATGATACGTAGTACAATGAAATATATCTTTTAAACGACATTATTTCTATGTTTTTTCAATCAAATAAACCTATAATCTAGATCCACTATGTTATCTCTTACTCTACATTTGTCAATAAGAACCCTACAAGTCCTTGTAACTAGAATTTTAAAGATGATTGAATAGGCACAAACACATTTTGAAACAATTATATATATACATGTAAATATTTGAATTTTTTATTTCTTAATTAGTTTTGAAAACTAAAAAAAAAAAAGTTTTAAAAAAATAATAAAAACCTCTTTAAGTTCTTATTCGATAATGATTAGTTTTTTGTATGAGACTTGTTTCTAAGTCTTTCGATATAATTTAAATTTTTAGCCAAATTTCTAAAACAAAAATACATTTATAGAAATTACATTTTTTAAGTAGGTAACTAAACAAAGAAACTCAGAAATTGAAATAGGGTTTATAAATTCAATTTTCAAAAATCCAAATAGTTATCATCAACGACACATTATGAAAACCTATGAGATCAATGGGTTGTATTTAATCGTTTTTATTATTCTTTGAGTATGTTTACATGTGTGCTTTGGCTATATAAAGAGAGAAAGATGTCATTTGTCTATAATGTAAGTGTGCTAATAGCACATATGTATTTAACAAGTTGAAGTATACACCATGAATAATCATAATAATAAGACTTAAAAAATTGAGAGATATTTGAGTTTAATATTAAAGAATTAGATAATGGGTATGATAATTTAAAATGAAGATATGAGAACGTGAAGAGGGTATATGGTATAGTAAGTACTACGGCAACCTTACGCTTACTCTCTCTCTTTTGGATTATTATTGAATAATGCAACATAAAAAGAAACAATACAGAAATGGGCAGCACCATCATGTTCTTAATTATTCATCCATATACTCACATGGCTTAGTGGAAATTTAAATATTCCTTGTCCAAAAGTATATTAAATTGTAAAAAGAACACACCCAGTTCAACAAAGAAATTGTCTCAAGAACCACTTAGAGGAAGAAAGAAAAATCTCAGACCGAAGAGCGTTACTAACCACTTTTAGGGTTGGTTATGTTGGAAGCACTTTCTGCATATATTTTTTTTATTATCAAGATGATCCCTCTTTCAAATTTTTTCATCATCATAATCATCATCTATATATCTTAAGTAATGGTATTATATTTAAAAATGGTATATGGTGTGTATTTGTTTTTTCACCAATGGTTGAGCTTTTGGGTATCAATGGAACAACAGTGGAAGATATGGCTGTTGAGTTGTCGGTAAATGATTAGGCAAAACCTCCTTCAACCTCTCTCCTTATCTCTCTCTTTACTTCCCCTTTTGGTAAAAGTGCCCTTCTTTCTCTCTCTACCCTTCTTTTTTTTTTTTTTCTCTCTCTCTCTCTAACCCCTAAACATGAAATTGACTATTCAATTTGCTTTCTATTATTTTTTTTTTACCCATATGCCATCTTATTCTTTTATCGTTCAATATATATAAATGAATGTTAAAAAGCAAAGGGGTTGAAAATTTTGGATTTGTGGTTGAGGGAGAGACAGAGGGGAGATGATGTGTATATATATATATATATATATCTTATTTGGAATGATGATTTTATTGTTCAAATATTTTTTTTATGATGGAGATAAAAAGTGAGTAATCAACTTAGGGGAAAAAAGGTTTGGGTTTGTTTGAAAGTGTTAATTTTTATCATTAGTTAGCCTCTTTTTTTACATGTATAATTAAAAGATGGAGTGAAGATGTGTTGGTGAGTGATTTTACTGTGACAATAATTAGTTTAGGGGTAATTCTTGATAGGGTAATGAATTGGAAATTCACCCCAAAAAAAAGTTACTTTTCATTTAATTTATTTATTGAAATACCAAATTTGACCTTAAGAATACTTTTTGCTTGTTTGAGTTAAATTATTTCTCTTACAGAAAATGACATTTAATTTTGAAATTACTTTTAAAAATTATATAACCAAATGATTTGCATGAAATAAAAGTCATTCATACAATCACTACATTAATTGCACTCACAAACATGCACTAAATAAGAAGAGAAAATCTCTAACTTCATGTATAAATTGATTTTATTTTGAAAGTTTAAGTTTAAATGATGTATAAATTGATTTTATTTTAAAAATGTTTAATTGACACTACTTCAAAATTTGGAGGCTAACTAAAGTAATTTTTATTTAACATCCTCAGTTTTTTTAAAACATTTGTGCATATCACACACAATTGATAACAATGTGAATGTTGTCTATGATCACATTTATTGCATATAAGTGTAATATAATATGATAGAATTTGATAAAAGAGTTACATTTTTTTTAATAAGTCAAAGTCTTTTTCACAATTAGAAATGGGAAAGAAATCTTATTGGGAAGCCATCCTCCATAGGCAATATAATGGGAATTATAACCAAGAAATGCATATGTCCAATATATAAAGAGATGAATATATATGAAATAATCCATCCTCTAGAGATTATTATTATTGCTTAGAAGATTTGTGGGCAAAGGGAAGGCCTTCCCCATGCCTTTGCCCATGTGTTTCAATTGTCAAAACCCTACAAACTTGGCCACTTGTCATTTTGCGATTGGTTCGTTATTGAAATTGCAAAATCTTGTATAGGATCATTCATTATTCATTACTTAAGTCAACTAAACACACTTTGTTTTAAGCAATCTCTTGAAATTCTAAGTATGGGAGATTTTGTGTTCCTTATTGGTTCGTTTAGTAATGTTTAATTAATTCATGGAGGTGTGTAATGGTTGACTAGTTTTAACAAATTGCTAAGCTCTTGGACTTTGGTTAGATTACATTTTATAACATTTGAGGCTAAAATATATATGGTTTTTTACTTGTCTTTTTGTACGAATTCAATGTACAAAATTGTATGAGAATATCACTTTTCTTTAAAATGATTCATTCACCGACTTTTAATATTTAAAATCCTTTTGTTAAGTGTTACTATTTAGGTGTGAGAGGAAAAAAAATTTGAACCTATTGTTTATAATTAAAATTTCTAGTGCATGCAAATTCATGCACAATCTGCATACAATTTTGAACATAGTTTTACTACTTTAATCAAAATTCAGTTAGTTATGATCACAATATTTCACTCTATATATTGATGTGAACTTCAAGGGATCTTTGTCCAACTTAACGAATAGTTCAAATGTTAAATCACAATTTGTCTTGTGACGATTTTTTTAAAAAATAGTTTTTATTTTTAAGTGGTTAGATGATCGAGCCTAAAGCTGCAAGAAGATGAAGAAAAAATAGCGTCCATGACTTATTTATTTTAAGTTGCAATGAGATATGACTTAACTTTTAAAAACTTATGTTTTTATTTTGTGTATTTTGCTTCTGTTAGCTTAGGGTGAAATGAATAGAGGATGACCAAAATGTGTAATTTTGTTTAAGTCTCCTTTGATTATTTGATATTTTCCCCTTTGTTATGCATGCAAGTCGCTGTGGCCTTCAATTTGTTTCGTTCTTCCTTCTACAACCTCTTCCTCTCTCTTTGGAATGGAATTAGATGGAATATGAATTAGAAAGAGATTAAGAGTGAAAGCAAGACCAAGAGCGGGAGGGAAAAATAGTTTCAAAACAAAGTGAAAGGACTTTGCAAAACGAAGTGGAAACAAATAGAAGAATGTGTGTAGGACAAAGGAGAACAAACAAATTGAAGAAGAAGCATGCAAAACTAACAGAAAAATCAAAGAAAAAACTGCATATTTGTTGAGAGAAAAAGAACAATAATATCCAAACGACATTCATACTAGCGCCTCGGTCCATCAAGCATGTTCCGTTGATTGAATTGATAATTCTACAACGAGCTTGTGTCAAGGAAAACGCCAAATTATAATTGATTTAAATAGTGGACCAAATTTTATTTTGTGCCTAAAAATGAGTCACTGAACGAAAATTCTAAGAATAGAGTTGCCCCTGCCTGAATTGCATTTTAAGTATTACTCTTTAACTTGTCATGCACCCAACTACTTATGGGTTGGTCTACAATAATGGATGTGAAAGAAGAGAGGTGAGATTTTAAGGACAAACATTAAATTTCGATGGAGACTATATATCAAAGACAATAAAAACACTGTGTTTTGTAGGGTCGGGTTGTCTAAATATTAGTGAAGTAAAGAGATATATAGAAAAGTCGCCCACAAAAATGAGAAAAACAGCTCATAGAAAATGGTTTATGTCTCTTTACTTTGTATAGATATTAATCACTAAAGAAAAGTGGATTAAATTAACAAGGAAAAAAAATAAAGTATTAAAAAGAGGAAGGTATTCCCTATATCATACTCTCTGTCCAAAGTTTTTGAAGTTGGGTTTAATTTATCTTTTCTTTAAGATGAAACTAACTCTCTAAGCAAACCAGGTTCAAACTTTTGTTGATCTATCTATATCTCTGGATTAATTAAAAGGCTTTGTTTTGATCAAACATAAGAAATAACTCAATCGCACATAACTTAGCAACAACACTCGAAAATTCCATCTTTAGACAATCTGGCTCGAAAAGCCATCCCTTCAAGGGAAGATTCTACTTTGCTTAATGAATTTGTTAGTTTCTTGAATTACTTGTAAAAGAAATAACAATCATAAAGAAAAGGGACAAGGTTTAATAATTTTTTTCTTAAGGAAAAGAAAGGTTTAATTTCATATATGAATAATTGAGGTTGAAGGACATGCGGAGCGGAATGATCTGGATGGTGCGGACGGGGTGAGGGCTTGGGAAGGGCCAGGCCACGCACGCACACACATTGAAACATGGCTCCACACCCACGACACAAACAACATCATTAACCAATTTTCCTCAATATACCTTCTTCTTCCTTTGCTTTTCCTTTCAATTTTAAATAATGGGTGCATGCCCTAATAATCATCCATGTCCACATCACTCATCTTCCTATTATTTAATGCAATGCCTCCTCTCTTATCTTCTTCACCTATATCAATTAAACCACAAAAATAGGAAATATTCTTTCATGGCCTTCTAATAATTGTGTTTTTAATCCATGTCTTTACTATTCATATAAGTCTCAACTAATTTTAAAATTTTTCAACAATCTATTTAATACAAAATTGAAAGTCGTAAAGAACATAATAGATCAAAATTTTGCAAGTTCAAAGTTGGGGACGAAACTTATAATTTTGCTTTCTTTCATTATATTTCGAATTGGAGAAATACTTAGGAGAAAAATAAAAGGGTATTAATTACCCTGATTCCATGTCAAACTAAACATTCATTTTGCCTCTTATTGGGTTTGATGGTGACCTAAGTGTGGAATGCTAAGATTCCCACTACTTCTTCTTTTGACCCTAAGATTACAAATACAATTTCCATAATTCTATATAGTTTTGGAAGATGAGGAGAGGAAGAGAGGGGGGACTACTTCTTATTGAACTTAAATTGAGGAAGCTTTGCCGCACTTTTACAAGACATCCCCATAAAGATAATGACCCCAAAGAAGAAACACTTTAGGAACATACCCAATGAGATTGTGCTTAGTTTTTTTTTTTTCTTTTTTTCTATTTTATTGCTAAGAGTGACCTAATACGCACGTGTGCCATCATCATTTTAAGCACACAATTATTCCCTCTTCCATGTACTATACACGTGCTTGAGGTCCTACTTAACTTGCAAAGTTCTCCCTCTTATTTGCCTGTTTTTTTTCCTTCTTAAGGACATCATGTAGGTCATTGTCACTTCATCTACATTTAATCAATCGCCTATTTATCTTTCATTTTCCCTTTCTCTCAACGTGTCATTTTCTTCTATTTTATGTTTCTATCATCTTAAATTTTTTCTCTTTGTCGATGACATGTACAATAATAAAGTTGAAAATGTGCTTCTATTACACATAATAAACCCATGTCATTTCAACTAAAACAAGAAAAAACCAAAATGAGTATAGCTCAACTAACATGCAAACGTGTTAATAACCACAAGATTTGTGATTTGAATCACCTATCCGAAATCTACTAAAACAAGACAAAAAAACGCTAGGAACAAAATCAAGTATGAGGAGCGTGCATGCACCCAAAAAAGGAAAAAAAAAACAATTTGAGCAAAACAGAGAGGGAAAAGAATAAATGACAATTTCACAAAGGAAGGCTCATCAACTTTCACTAGAACACTTCCGTGAAGTCAAAAAGATGGGTTTGCTTCATGCTCCAAAGTCTATTCAAATGGACTAGATGCAAAGTCTCAAGCAGACAAACTTGTACTGTTCAAGTTTTTGGGTAGTGGATTGAAAGTGACCAGAGACAATGGATTCGTTAAATGGCTGAATCGGAATGCTTTTAGAAACTTTGAAATGAACAAAAATGGTTGTTTCTGATGCATGGATCTATTCCTAAGTCGGTCCACTAAACTTGGTCCCTTACACCATGCCAATCATATCATATCAACTAATAGCAATCTCATCTAAAAGAATAGACATGACGAAATTTCTCTGCCGAAATTCAAATCTCTCACCTCCATTTGGGATCAATAGATTCTGAGAGAACGGAAAACGCTGTTTAAACTGTTCAATTCACCCTGTTAAAACACAAGAGAACAAAAAGATATAGGCAGTGTAGAAACACTTTAATGAGGATCATGTTTATTAAGATATGTCTAAAATGCACTCATTATCATTACATCTGCATCCACTTACTAGATATTGCACTAAACTATTAGAACAATGCTAAAGGGCCCAGCTTAACAATAATCTCTCGAGTCAAACCACAACTCAAATTTAAAAAATTGGAAATTTGCCGTGCCACCTAATGGATATCTAACACACAGCTGATCAAATAAAATTTAACAGAAAGCTAAGAATTTCCATTAATTTTCACTAAATTTTAACTAATGTATTAGTTAATGACTGTTAAACCTTCGACCAACTATTTTTGCTATATTATTCTCTCAAACAGATATATAGCTATAAAATTCGAACATCCAAAATAGCATACTCAATGAAGTTCCACTAAGAGCATTATCCAAAAAAGGTCAACAAGTAGAGCATGTTTCGTATTTAAATGGCTAGAATCTGAACCTCATAAATCAAAATTACCTATAAATTCACAAAAAGAATTTACCTGGGCATACAAGCTTCAACAGGTGGGAGGAATCAAAAAGTAAAGAATGTTCAAATTTTGGCACGCAAGACCCCATATATTAAGAAGAATTAAAGAAACAAAGATAAAATATTAAATACTAAAATTGAAAAGTAATTGAGGATGTCTTGCAAATACTAAATTAAGAATGGGATGTGTTAATCATTGAGGTAATTATTCCCGTTCAACTTAAGTTGCTTGTTCAAGAAAAGCCAGAGAACACTCCTGAGATCACTGAAATGCAGCGTATCATACCAGCACTCCACAAGTTTGAACAAGAATAGTCAATTCAAAATGAAGCTGATAATGTTGAACGGCAGGTGCTGATTAAACAGCCAAATCACTATATCACCAAATGGATGCACGAGGATCCAAATCATGTGAATCTCATTTGGAGGGTCCTTTGTGAGGATTCCATCCACAAAAATATGAAAATCACATCACATCTTCCTACATGATCCATCTACTTATAACTGAAAGTTGCATCCTTGTCCACCTGTGAACAATAATAAAGACGTTTTAATGCAGTATATCATCAAAGTACTGAGGCTGCTACAGTACTAACTAGATAAAAACAACTTAATGCTTACGGTTTTTGCAATCTCTTTTGCCTTCTCATCATCGAAGCCAAGGGTGGCCAAGATCTTGCGACCTGCTGATTCCTCTGACCATATACCAAGAAGCAAATGACCTGTAGTTATTTCTCCAGACTGGCCTGCATAAAGGTCCTTAGGTTCAATTACAGAGGACTGCCACAAGCAAAATTACATAACAAAATGCACATAGGTGATAATCATTGTAGTTGAAATCTACCATCAAGAAGTCCATGCATATGTGTGCACAATTGTACATCCTTTATGAATAACTAGATGATAAGATGTACTGAGATCCTTCTTCACTAAAATGGACCGTATACTGAAATTCTTCTTCACTAAAATGGACCGTATACTGAAATCCTTCTTTACTAAGATGGCCCATATACTGAAATCCTTCTTCACTAAAATGGCCAAAAAGGTTGGCAAAAATCTATGCAAGTGGGTGTTTCTTGCTACATGAGAAAATAAATTCTTTACAACCAAGTCTTAATTGCCTGTAAACAAGCACAACTTGTAAACCATTTGAAAGAAGTGGCAGCCAATAACTTGCAGTGCATAATAATCTCTTCTTTTTTCCAACATATTGACGAGTGTTCAGGCACACCAGTGCTCCTCGATTATTGTCACAAGAGAATTGTCCGATCCTACTATATTTGGTTGTCAAAGTAACTATTAAATCCTATGTGTGTAGGCAGCCACTATAACTTGAACTCATTCCTGCTAAATACCTTTACTATTGACCATTAGACTAAAATGGTGGTTCTAAAATCATCTATTCACTTTTCTATTGTGGTAAGGGTGATGTAGAAATCCTTTATTCACTATCCTAGCCAAGGAAGAATAATCTGATTAACCTTCCAACCAAGCTGTTAAATGCGTGACAAAAATACACACAACCTCCCTTCGTAGAAATAGGCAATACTAAAAATATGATTCAACCAGCAGTCAGAAGACTGGTCATCCCAACATCTAATTCTTTTCTATTGTGCATGCATAAAGGGTTCAGCAGAAAACTCAAGTATCACCATTCACTTTCAAGATTCAAGCTAAATAAGAATTTCATTTGCTGGATGATTAGGAAGAATACCTCACCTGACTTTAGCTTCTCTGCAACAGCCCAATCAAGTGCCTTCTGGGCAGGCTCAGTCAATGGAGGATGCTCTGGACTGCAGAAATACATGTCAGCTTTTCCAAGTAGCTTTACAGTTTCTTCCCTTACTTTGAAAAGTGTAATTCCATTAGCCCTTAAGAATTTGGCAGCAGTACTCGTTCCTGAAAAGAATGTGAATATATACATTCAAGAAGAAAAAAAAATTTCTAGCAATGACGCATGACAAGATTGCAATCAAAGGGAATATGCAAATTTATTGTTTTTTCTTTAATTGTATGCCCCAATTAATAAGGTGTATACACGTTGGAAGGGAGGAAGGTGTGCGAACAGAGTTAAAGGGCAAATTTTTACGTGTTTAGGTGGGGCCCAAGGTGGTGTTAGTTAGATTGGGCAGTGGAAGGACTGTATTTAGGGGGCTGTTTATTGTGACTGGGGTTATTTGTGTTTGGGTTCTCTTATGAAAATTAAAGGGATTGGGGAGCTCTTAAATTCTTCCCCAATGCTGTTGTCAAATATCATTGAGGCTATCTATCATATTCCTATCGCCTTTTCTCTGAACAAGGTTGAAAATTGTGGTTCACTTCACCATTTATATTGTTAGTAATTAAGCATAGTGACATTCCAAAAGCATATGGGCAATGCCCCAAGCCTAGTGCCATAAGATAGGTTACTCATAATCATCGGCTGGCAGGAGCTAACATGAATATAAGTTTCAATGTTCAATTCCTTAAACATAAATAAGTCTTTCAAAACAATTCTATAGTTTAATATGAGAGGAATCCGATACAATGGAAGAGATCATAAATTATGCTGGAATGGGACGTGGGAAAAAGTAGTCAGATTTTAAAAGTAATTCAGATGTTAACTCCTAAGGAGCTGAGTCATATGGTTCTTATCAGATTATATTGATTTTTTCTTATTGGTTTTAGAATACTAGCTTTAAAAATAAATAAATGCTATGAAAACAACAATCAATCAATATGAACAATGTGTTAGTTATGTCCACAGGTAGAGACTAGGACAAATATTATTTGAAAGAATGTTTCAGTATACAATATGGCACAACTAATAAGGATGGTCATTCGTAGTGCCACATATTGAATGCAAGCCATTCAAATAAAATAAAAGGACCATGATTAATATAGTTCTGTAACTTAACTGCATTCAACTAAACAAAATTAATATGTAAGTTTAAACCTAAATGTAAATAAGAAATAACCTTCTTTTTTATAGAAAACAGAAAATATATTCAACAAAAGAGCAAGAACCACAGCCTACAGGCGGAGGGAACCCCTACCACAAAACTAATCAAGAAGACCCCTCCAATTGATAATAATAATGAAAAGGCTATAATTACAAAAGAATTTGGTGTAACCTCAAAGTTGGAAAGGATACTAACCCTCAATCAAAATTCCCATTAGCAATGCTTCTGTGCCAGTATTTGGATATTTGAGTTTCCTTGCTTCCAATTCTCCCATTGCAAATGACTTTATTGCTCTTGCTGACCATCTTATACGTCACAAATTCAACAAACAACTAACATCACTATAAGTTCTGCAATAATTCGCAATCTAATGCGGAAAAGGAGAAGTCATATAACAAATGATTCAACATCTATGATAAAATAACAATTTACATAGATATGAAAATGTCCTACAGCCCAAAAGAAACAAATAACAGGTCGTTCTATGAAATGCAGCGAGTAAGAGGTCATACATCTGCCACGTTAGAATATGGTTGCTCAACATATCAGCAAATAGTTCCAAACACACAACATGGTACTTTCAACCATAGTCCTTAAAATTAATTCCAAATCTCCCAGACAGGCACTGAAATTGAAGTCTTACAACTAATTGATAAGGACTAAAGTTACAGTTCAACCCAAATAATCATCATCCCTCATTAAATTTCAAAATAATTAGTTAAATTAAAAAATAACATTAGCGCATTATGAAGACATGCAACAAAAGAAAAACTCCAATTTACAACGCTTAAGCACAACCTATGCAGGATAAAGACACTAATTGAAAGGGGGAACATTCGTGGGTAAACTTACTTCGGAAGTTTCTCGGGGGGAACGCCCTCAGGTTTCCTGCAAAATCAAAGAAAATAATAGGTATGAGGGCTTGAGAAAAAACGGCAACTAAAGCAAGAGAGTTGTTGTATCCTACGAAGCCGGGAGGCTAAACGATACAGTTGCAGTGGTGGCACGGCGACTGAACTTCAAGACGGGATGGGTGGCATTAGAACGCTTAATTGCGAGCTTCAGCTGGATAAGGGGGCTGAGGGGAAAGAGTAGAGGTTTGTGTTCTAAAGAATGGCAATTAGATTGAGAAGGAAGGGATAATGGGAGTGGGGAAAACGAAAGAGAATTCAAGCGAGTAGCAGCCATTAGAAGACTAAGAAAAGCTCAATTTTGAAGGAGAATGAAAGCAGAGTTGATATTTAGTTAGAAGGAAGATAGTTTTGGATGGGTATGGCTATGGCGTTTCGTGAGCGTCTTGCTCTCCGAATTGGGCGCAGCTTAGGGTCCTTTTGAAGCGTTGGATAATCTGAGGAATTAAGTATATTACAAAAAGAAAAAAAAATAATAATAATAATGTTTAAATATGAGTTTACAATTAATCGAACACAAAATTTAATATTTTGTCCAACGTTTATTTTTTATAATTTCTCCTATTATATTTCTTAATAATTTAAATTTTTCTAAAAAAATTAGGATATGTTTAATAAATTAGGATATGTCATAGTATCAATTTTGAAAACTAGATATTCAATTAAAACAAAGTTATATTTTATGTTTTTAAACGTGTATTTGGTGACACATTTAAAAAAAAATTTAAATGTATTTCATATTATATATTTATAAATCACAAAATTAGTTTGAGATATTATTTAGTGGACGTAATTATTATTTTATTTATGAATGTAATTCATGTTTTAAAAAATAATTTTAGTCCCTATTATTTGAAAAAAATTAGAATTTAACATATAGTTTATAAAATCTTATATATAATTTTTGTGATTTGACGGCCTTCCTAAATTTGTAATTTAATCTAAAAATTTATATTATTATTATTATTATTATTTTATATATATATATTATTTTTAAAAATAAATTGAGTTTATAACTTACATATTGTAAATGTTTGGTATGTATTTAAAATAAATTTTCTTTTTAAAATATAAAATTTAAATTCTAAATACAATTAATACATTGTTTTCAGAATTTGTACAGAATTCGAATACAATTTTTAATAATAAAATTCAAATTGTTTGTCCAACGCTTACACACAAAATTCAGATTATTGTTCTAATCTCTAATTCACGTTCAATAAAAAAAATTAAAAATCGTATGGTATCTCTAATTTCTACCTCATGTTAAATAAAATGTATTATCTAAAATGGTTTGGATAAACTTTTGATTTTCCAACTTGCTCATTTTAATCGATAGAGATAGGAATATCCTAGATAATTTCATATTTAAATCATTAAAATTAAAATACTATGCGGATTTACTAAGGACCCGTTTGGTAACGTTTCCGTTTTCTGTGTATGTTTTCATTTTTTCAGAAACGGAGGTGTTTGGTAACGTTACATGTTTCTCGTTCTAAAAAAAGTAGAAACGTTTCTCATTTTATAAGGAATTATTGGGAACAAAAAAAAATAGTTTCTCCGTTCATGTTCCTTAATTATTTTTATTGGTTTCTTTTTTCTTTTTCTCAATTGTTTCGATTGGTTTCCTTTTTCTTTTTCTTAATTGTTTCCATTGGTTTCCTTTTCTTTTTTCTCAATTCTTTTTATTGATTTCCTTTTCTTTTTTCTCAATTCTTTTTATTGGTTTCATTTTCCTTCTTTTCAATTTTTTTTCTATTTCATTTTCTTCTTGTGATTTTCTTTATCTTCCTCTTATTTCCATATTCCCCAAATAACCAGTCTCCACGTGGTTTCCTTTTTCTTCGTCTTATCTCCATCGTTTTTTTCCAAATAACCATCTTCTTCCTCTTCCTCTCATCATCTTCGTTGTTTCCTCTCATCATCTTCGTTGTTTTTCTCTTCGCCTCTCATTGTCTTCCTCTTCGCCCCTCATCGTCTTTCATATACATGACGCCTTCCTCTTCGCTGGATCTGGGTTTTCCTTTCCCTCTTTACGTGAATTATTTTTTCGCTGTGGGTTTTCGCCAAATTTACGAGTTTTTGTCAAATCCGTGTTTTAGTTGTGAGTTTTTGTCTTCCTCTTTTCCGTGGATTTCAGTCCTCCTCTTCGTCGTGGGTTTTCGTCTTCCTCTCGCCGGCTCTGTTCTTCAGATCTCAATCTTTATCTCGTTCTCCATAAGATTACAAGAAGACCTTCCTATCTAGGTTTGATAATTTTTTTTATGTTTAATGGAGGACATATATTTTTGTTTGGTGTTTAATTGAATTAAATGTGAATAAAATAAAAAAATAAATTTCAAAGAAAATCAGGAAACAAGAAACAGTTATCAAACACATTTTCTATTTCTGTTTCTATTTTTCAAGAAACAAGAAATAGAAACAGTTACTGAACACATTTCTGTTTCTTGTTTTAAAAAAATAAGGAACGGAAAACTGGAAACAGGGAACAGGAAACGAGAACGTTACTAAACGGGCCCGTAGTTTCTCCCGTTCTTGTTTCTCAATTATTTATATTTGTTTCTTTTTCTTTTTTCTCAATTATTTCTATTAGTTTCCTTTTTCTCAAATTCTTTTTTATTGATTTTCTTTTCCTTTTTCTCAATTCTTTTTATTGGTTTCCTTTTCCTTTTTTCAATTATTTTTCTATTTCATTTTCCTCTCGTGATTTTCTTTTTCTTCCTCTTATTTCCATTTTCTTCCCCAAATAACCACTCTCACATGGTTTCCTTTTTCTTCCTCTTATCTCCATCGTCTTTTCCAAATAACCATCATCTTCCTCTTCCTGTCATCGTCTTCATTGTCTTCTTGATCTTCGTCTCTCACCGTCTTCCTCTACACGACGCATTCCTCTTCGCTGGATATGGGTTTTCCTCTTCCTCTTTGCTTGAATTGTGTTTTCGTTCTGGGTTTTCGCCGAATTTGTAGGTTTTTGACAGATTTGTGTGTTTAGCCGTGAATTTTTTCTTCCTCTTTACCGTGGGTTTCAGTCCTCCTCTTTGTCGTGGATTTTTGTCTTCCTCTTGCCAGATCTGTCCTTTAGATCCCAATATTCATCTCGTTCTCCATAAGATTACAAGACGACCTCCCAATCTAAGTTTGATAAAAAAAATTAATGTTTAATGGAGAACATATATTTTTGTTTGATGTTTAATTGAATTAAATGTGAATAAAATAAAATAAAAAATCTAAAAAAAAATCATGAAACAACAAACAGTTATCAAACACATTTTCATTTTCTGTTTCTATTTCTTTTTTTCAATAAACAATAAACAAAATCAGTTATCAAACGCATTTTTGTTTCTTGATTTAAAAAAATAAGGAACAGGAAACCAACAACATATAACAAGAAACAAGAAACAGGGAACAAGAACGTTACCAAACGGGTCCTAAGGGACCAAGATATATGCCCCTCATATATTTTGTGTTTCATATTTTAATATTAATTTTAAAGTGTTAGATTACAATATATATATATATATTAAATAACGGTTCATTTTTACTAAATTCTGGTTCTAGTGTAGTGGTTGTGCCCGTGCAAAATCACAAGGTTCTGATTTTATTTTTCTTCATAAATTTCAATGATTTCCTAAAAGGATTATCATTTGATTTTTTGAGAATTTTTAAAAGGATAAAAAAAAAAACCTCTAAGATAAAACTCTACCTTATTTCTTAGTCTTCTTTTGTTATCTAACAAATATTTAGAAAAAAATGCAACAAAGTCGATGATCCAAACTTCTACTCTCTCAACAATGTTTCAAGAAAAATGTATTATTCTTTCCTTTTTTTTCTTTTTTGATACAATTTTTAAATTCACATATTTACATTACTTATGTATATATATATTTTATTTCAGAACTAAATGATACAAGACAAAAAAAATTCCGTTCATCATTAGAATATAAATATCATATCAATTCATTAGTAAATTCAACAATTGTGCACAATGAATCGAATTCAAAACAAAAATATAAAGCACGGATTCTAATGAATTCAATATTGTCATTTGACTTTGTTTTCAATATGCATCTCATGAAAAATATATTGGAAATCACAAATGACTTGTCTCGAGTCTTACAAAGAAAAGATCGAGATATTGTTAATGCAATAAATTCAGTCAAATTTTGTAAAGGTATACTGCAATCAATGAGCTAGAGAGCTGGTTGGGATTTATTATTGGAAATGGTTTCTAATTTCACTAGTCATGAAATTGAAGTTCTTAAAATGGATGTTATGTTTTTAGTTCGAGGATGAAAAGGTCAAAAATCTCAACCAATTACAACTTAATATAATACATATTAAATTAATTAATCTTTGAAGCTATTAATATTTTTTTAAAACATTATTGAGTGTATTTGTTATATAGTGCCCCTTACATAAAATTTTCAGATCTACCATTGTATCAGTTTATCTTATAATATTTAATTCATTTTATTCTCTAATATCTAATTTGCACTAATTAAAACAAACAATTTTTTTTTAAAATCACATTTTATCTCTAATTCTATCTAAGGTTAAATAAAAAGAAATGAAAAAACTCACAATCCTCCCATAATCCACTCTCTACCTTTTTCAAATATAGTAAAATCATTCAAAGTATTTATAAATTATAGAAAAATCTATCAAATTCTTTTTAACTTTTTTACTGTATTTTATAAATAGTTTCAATTTTTTCCTAACCATAAGAATTTCTCATTTTATCCAAAATAAAAATATTTTTTTTAAGACTAAATGAAAGTGTTCACACGATATTTTTGGAGAAATATAATTCGTGAAATTGAACTTTGTATATTCATTTATAAATGTTGTGAACACAATCACTAGTATTTACTCATTTGATGCTTTCTCTCGAATACAAATTAAAACTTAGAACTTCTTGTTCTTTGATTTTCAAAAAGTTGTAATTGCAAGTTAATTTAAGTTTCATTCTTCTGAAAGTTTAATCTTCTGGTGGATAAGAATCTCATGGTTTTAGTTCTTAAGAGCTTCAACTTTTCCTTCAACCAAAGACCCCAAATGAATGGCAAAAGTCTCTATTTATAGAGAATTTGCCAGAGTTTTAGGTGGGCTTGAGTTTTTTTGCTTGGTGGGCTTGTTGAACTTGAGTTTGTGCTCATTATTCTTGTTGGTCCAATTTGTATATATATGGTTTGAATTGAGTTGGATATGAGAGAGAAGTGGAGAAGTTTAATCACATTTTATCAATGATCTATATTATGTATAAAAGAATGGAAGTGGAGAAGTTTGTTTGCCCCATTATACCCTTTTATTATAACTTTTTTTAGTTTTGTTTTAGTGACAGTTTTGTCATTTACATACATTTAATGTTTGTGTCATTTTAATTATAACTTTTAATGATTGCTTAAGTGGAAATAATTTTTTAAACTTTTCATCTCCTTAGTATAACTTTTCTCAAAATTTAAGAATTTTCACTTCAATTAATTATGTCATTTAAATTTATCCAAATCCATTTATATTCATCTCTCTCCCTTAATTTTCTATCTCTCAACTATTCACATTGCATGTTTCTTTCAACCTTTCACATTCTTCCTTTTCAAATCATGGTCATAGAGATCTCATTATTTTTTTTTATTCATGTTCACAAATCACAACAAAATGCTAAGAATGAAAAAAAAATCAAATCATGTTTTTCTGTTTTTTTTGTCTATTTTTTTATATAGAAGTATGCTTGTGTCTATTCTTTCATTTATAGGTTTCTTTTTAGTACACAACATATATAAGTTGGGAAAACTTGAACCACCAACTTCGTGGTTGACACATGGACATATGTCTATGCTCTTTATGTTTAAATCATGTAATATATTGAGAATCCTTTTTTACTGTAACAATGAGAATCTTGTTCATGTTTTTTTCTTCATTAATTTTTTTTATTAAAGTTATTTTATTAATGAAATTGTTGAGTGACTTATACTTTGGTTTGGTTAAAACAATGTAAACATTGTTGGAATTTATTAAGTATAAATAAAGGTAATAAAATGTGTATAAAGAAAAAAAAATATTAAAGTCTTTCATTTAATTTTTTACCTACAAAATCATTAAAAAAAATTATGAATTTACATTTATAATTTCATAACTTCAAAAGAAATATGATTTTGGTGGATGTTTTACCTTTCATTATAATTTTTTTTTGTCTTGCTTTAGTGGCAATTTTATCATTCACATAGATTTAATGTTTGTAGTCATTTTCACATTCAACAAGATAGATGTTACACTTAACTTTTTATCTCTTTATTTAAAAAAAAAAAAAAAAGTTTTGATCTCATAACTGATATTAGAAGGTATTGTAATAAATGCAAGAGTGAAAATTTGAACATGGGACCTCTTGTCCACAGTACATACAGGTGCCAGTTGAGCTAAGCTCATGTTGGCCATAATGCTTTATTTTATTACATAACTAACAACCTTCTTATCTTCCACTTTATTTGGATATATATATAGATTAGATGGTTAACTTTGCAACGTGTAAACTCAAAATGTTAAGAAATGAAATTTGAATTGTGCAAACAAATCAAATTCAAAAATACATTCGAAAAATGAAAACATTGTCTCTTTACGGAAAAAATTCATTTTTCACTCATTAGGATGTGAATATAAAAGGATATAAATATTGACATATTGAAACAACTTTTCTAATTTCATAAAGTTATGTTGAAACTATAATTTTTTGTGTGTGATTTTCACGTGCATCACACGTAATGTTTTTACTAGTTTACATTAAAAGAAAGCAAATTTTCATATTATTTAAAAACCTATTATTCACATTAAATGATAGTATATTTTCAATATCTACAATTCACATTAATAGAAAGAATCAATTTTTACATCTATATTAATTAAAAAAACGTGGATTAAAAACTTTTGATTTCTCATTTATCTTCTTATAATCTCTTATAGATTTTCACATTTAAATCATTTAATAAAAAATTTCCTTATTTTTTTTACATTAATGTTTTAAAAAATATTGCATTTTATCTCTAATTTATGTTAAAACAAAGATATTATAAAAAAAAAACATTTTATCAAAAAGAGAACAGAAGTCACACTAGGCCAAGGAGAGAATCTCATGATGTTATATTTCAAATTAAAGAACAAAAGATACATTGAGAGAGAAAAATTAACTTAGGACTTAAAAACTAAATTATTTATTAGAACCTTAAAATTAATTGCTTTTTTTTTTCTTTTGTCCATATATCTCTTTTTATCTATTAAAAAAAATATTAACCAGCTCATCTTCTTTTTACATAAAATTTTTATTTTTAGCATTTATGGTTTTTTTTAAATTGCAACAAATGACCATTAAAAAAACAGCTCATAGCACATATTTTTTGTATATTGCGAATATGACAAATAATTAATGATATTTATTAGACGACTATCAGAGAATTATCTACTTTTAAATTTGTTATTTTTGCAATTTAGAAAATATAATGAATTTGATTTTGTTATCATAAATTTTTTTGTTACTTTTGTAAACGTTCCATTTTTTTTATTCCTTAACCTTAGGAATTCTTTTCAACTATAGAAGTGGTCACGATATAGTTTTTGTAGGTATCTCTTTTTTTCCCAACATTTCTTCTTTTGTATTTTATAGAACTAGGAGTAAACAGATATCAGACCATTGTGTTTTAATTACTAGTTCTTAACATGTGCCATGTGAAATTTGTCTTTCATTTTTATTTTATTTTCTAGCTTGATTTTTTCCTCGTAACAATTTTTTTTTTTCATTTTTAATGGATTAATTTTCCTCTAGATTGTTGTTTAAGATTAATTTAGAAATAGTTCTTAAATTGTAATGCAATAATGATTGCTAGACAATTCTACTTTGCAATCGTTTGAAAAAAAAATAACTATACTATATTGATTTATAATACTAAATTCTATAAACTTTTAAAGAAGAGAGTTGATGAATCAATAAAAAAACATAAATTAAGAGAATGTGGCAAATCCAAAACATTTGGTAAAAAAATCAATTGATGAGATAATTCATCTAGAAAACCATAAAAATAGAAAATAGAAAGGAAATAAGCAACCAAACATGTCATGAAACTGACATATTCCTTCAGAAGTGGGTTGTGTAAGCCACATTGGTTGGGTTACCATTTTTTTTTAACACAAGAAATCCTTCTTATTTGGAAGGCTATCCAAATTGTGTGCAAACGAGACGTAGAAAGGGCATTTTAAAGCCATTCGTATTTAAGAATTTTTAAAGGTTCATTCATTGTATTTTGTGTATAAATTAATAATTAAATATATTATTAAGTTTTTTCATTTAGAAGATGGACTTCTTGATTTCCTTACCTATCAAATTGATCATTAGTTACAATTAGCACAATTAGTTGTTAAGGTAAATAAATTATTCATTATTTGCACTTTAGAAATTGAAAAGACATTTGATTTTTCTTGAACTATTAGAAGTTGGGAAGACTTTCGATTTTCTTAAGTTATTAATTATTCATAAATTACAATTAGTCTAACTAATTCATAAAATTATCTAATTTATTCTTCAATTAGCAAAATTAAAATAGGAGAGGAAAATGACAACATTGTCACTACCTAATTACATAAGCTACTTCTAAAAGAAGGTAAAAAATGGACAAAAAAATTCTCCTCATCCAAGCTTTTATATATACTATAGAAAAAATTTGTTTAGATATCTTATCGTATTTTGATTTTTTTTTTTCTTTTTCTTTTTGTTCATTCTTATTAAGAGTTTCTCTTTTTAATTAAATATATGTTTACTAAAATTACACATACATTTACACATCTACATACATATACATATACACTTATATATTATTTACTAAAATTGTATAACAAATTCTCCCTACATAACTAGATATAGATATATCTATATTCCAATTCAACTACACAAGCACGTTTCTTAGAAACCTCAGGCTAATAAATAATCAATATTTATAGATCTATTCCTATATCTCTATATTATATCTATACTATACAATTTATATCTCTATTATATAAAAAAGGCTAAGTAGGGAAAATATTTGTTTTCTCCTTTTGTCTATTGCACTGATTGGTTGTATGGTTATTATAGATAATTTCACATTGATTTAAAATTTGGTTATATTTTAATTTCTTAAAAATTTAAAAAGTTTTAAATAAATTATTTAGAGTATACATACACATCATTTAGTTATCTTTAATAATTTCGAGAAAAAAATATTCTCTTTAAACACATAATCTGTTTTAAAAAATCTCTTCATATCTAATAATTTCAAGTTTTGAATTTGAATTAAAATGAATTAAATTTTAAATCTACCATTCTTTATAAATAGACTAAATTAAGCTTATTATTTGTTGAGATATGTTTCTTTGCTTTCTTCTTTCTATTTCTATGTTTCATTATATGTTTTTCTTGCTCTTTTTGTAGCTCTTTCGAACTAGAGTTTTCTTCGTTTATCGAATATTTGTATCTTTTTTATTTGATTTTTGTCTATCTTATTTCTTTATTTATTTAATTTTGTCAACAACATATAGAACTTTGAATGTATATCTCTTACTTTTCTTTTACATTTCGTTAACAATCTTGTTTTTTTATAGGTAGACACTAAGTAGTCAAGCTTACTTCATTATGTTTTATATTTATGTGAGTTTTATTTCAACTTGTACATCTAAGTTTATAAAACACGTGCACCGTAGTTCTAACTAGTAAATTAAAGGTTGTATATCACAGTTTATAAATGGTTTTCCTACGACTAATTCTATATATATATATATAGTTTTTCATGTTCAAATTATTGGACTTTCTAACGTCACGTCGTCGTTTATCATGGTAAAGCAAGCATACCACGAGGAAGAATTTTGTCTTTTTTAGAGGAAGTTGTCGTCTCCCTTGATAAGAAATACGACACATTAACATCTAATTGATAACATTTCCAACTATTCTATCTTTAGTTCGAAAATTTTCTCTCTAAAACTCCATCTACACATATGCCTCTCTTCCAACAAATCAACCAATAGTGAAAAAACTCACAGTTATTCACAATATATTATCCTATTTCAAGAATTATTTTTTGATTAGATAATGTTGCAACCACATAATATATATTGGGAATTCAAAACATTGCAAACCTCTAAATCTCTTATGCCACTTGTTTGGATAAACATTTCACTACTACTACATGAACAAACAAGAAAAAAACATAGAAATTAAAATAAAGTAGTAAAACTGAGAATGCATGAATTATCATGGAAAAGTTTCTAAGTAGAGAAAAACCCACAAACTAGACAAATTTCACAAAGTGAAAAATTATTACAATAATTACATAGAAATCTCTTTACATTGCATCATCGTACAAATGACATATACTATTTTTATAATACTTGTATTTCATTACTTTCCTGAACGTTTTAAACGTGGGACTACCGCTTTTTTAATATTTTGTCAAAAACCAATAAATAAATGGAAGAGAAATTAAAAAAGAGAACACAATTTGTATAAGGAAATTATTTAACAACAGTTCCACTTAAGCTTTTGCTTTGGCAAGACATACATATTTCATAATTAAATTTATCATGTCCCATTAGTTTTAGCTTTTAAGTTTATTATTGATTTAACACCAAAATCAAAAGTCAAAGGTACTGTGTTTTAATTGCTATAATGCGATCATTTTATTTTTAATTAATATTGTTTATCGTATGTTAGTTCAATATTCAATAAATTTCTAAACTAACAAGTGAAAAAATATGCTAAATTCTTGATATAATTAAATGTATCCTAATCTATTGTTTTAAGCATTTGAGCTTATTAGTACTTCAACAATCCTTACTTCAAAAGTATATATAAATTATACCTGAGCTTTATATTATCAATGCTCTGGTTTGTCCATAAGTCGGATTTTTGTCCCCATTTCATTTTTCTTTTCTATGAAATTATTCATTTAATTTTAAAAAGACTTAGAGAGATCCCTCATGAGGATGAAGTTCCACAAAAATTGTTTTCCTGTTTAATCTATTTAGGGGAAAAAAACAATTAAATTGAACTTTAATATTTTCAAAATTAAATAGTTAATTCAAATCTGTGAATTAGTAATTAAAAAAAAAAAGAATATTAAACCTTTTAAAAGGAGCCAAATAAAATGGTACATGAAATTATTTAATTACTCTAGAGAGGATTGGTATCTCTACAAACATATTAAAATAAAATAAAAAACTATTTTTTTAAAATTTAAAATGTTACATTTAACATTTAATATTTAATTTGAAATTTTGTGGAAGGAGGAGGGTAGAAAGTGATTGGAAACCCTATCTTTTCTCTCTCTACAATCTTCCCTCTACGAAAGTTTGAATTCAAATTCCAGTTGGTCCATGGCTTCATTTCCACCGCTCTTTCAACGGTCCCTTTTCCTTTTAACGTCTCTCTCCCCCTTCAAATTCCCCTCTCGCATCACTTTCTTCCAAGGTTCACATTTCGAGAAAACCACTTTTTCCCAGGAAAATTCGATCCCTTCATTCTTCCCCTCTCAAACCATTTCTCTTACCCCAAGCTTCACCAGATTGATTCTACTTCAGGTTCACTTTCAGATCCACATTCTCTTCTTCTTTTTTTTCAATTTATTTTTTAATTTCTTGATAATCTGGCATGACCCACTGTGTTAGCTCGCTTCAATGATGTTGTTTCGTAGTTCGAACACTATGAGCTGCATTGTAATTAATTTTTTCCCCATGTATTTGGCCTGGAATTTTGTTGGATTATGATGAATTTGAAGATTTCCATTTGGGTTATTAGCAAAGATTTAACCACATTGTAGATATATGAGTGGGAAATGGAGTTTTGTGATGATGGTATCATCGTTTCGTTTACCTGGCGGAAGTTCTTCAAGAATTTTCTTATTTAGATGTTGTTGACAATTTGGGGTTTTCGAAATTTGATTTCTTTGTTAGTATGCTTCTCTAAGTTTTGCTTATTGTAGGTTTGGCCTACCCATCAGAACTTAGAGGAGAACAGAGAGAAAATTGTTTCTTTCCCGGGTGAAATATCTTCAAGATGTCTGTCACTCAAAATGATCCACTCCTGCAAGTGGAAACCACGTGTGGTTCACTTCTTTATGAACTTCAGGTTTGTCTCGAACTTCAATATCGTCCTTAGTAAAACATAGTTCAAGTTTGTATTTAAATCTCTCTTATTTAGGCTGATCTGTTGAAGTTTGTACGTAAATCTCTTTTTTCGCGGCTGATCTCATTCTGTACACAATATTTTTTAATATCAGATAATATGGGATGAAGTTGGTGAGGGTGAAGCTGAAAGAGATAGAATGTTGCTTGAGCTTGAACAAGAGTGTTTAGAGGTTTACAGAAGAAAGGTTGATCAAGCAAACCATTCTAGAGCTCATCTGAGGCAGGCGATTGCAGATTCTGAAGCACAACTTGCTGCCATCTGTTCTGCAATGGGAGAGCGGCCAGTACAAATAAGACAGGTGAGAGGAGTAGCGCTGTAGCATCTTCCTTAGTTTTACCATTATAACAAAGTTGCTAACCCACTCCCCTCCTTCCTCAAATAACTTCAATTTCACTTATGCGACCACTGGAGTTGTTGGTTTATCAATTTGTTGTCCTTTCAGTCTGATCAAAAAGCTGTTAGCTTGAAAGATGAACTCAAGCAAATTCTTCCACTACTGGATGAAATGAGGAAGATGAAATCCGAGAGAAGCAATCAATTTCTTGAAGTCCTACAGGAGATACAAAAGGTTTCAGATGAGTTAAATGGTTGTGAACATTCAGCATCAAAGATAGCATTGGATGAAACTGATTTATCATTGAAGAAGCTTGATGAATTGACCAGACAGCTGCATGCACTTCAGCAGGAGAAGGTTGGTTGCTTGGGTTCAAATTAATGTGCTTTTCTTTTTTGACTATTCAGATCCCTCTCTCTCACTCATATTCATAAAAGTACTTATTTCTTCTGTAATAGAGCGATCGGATGAAGCTGGTTCATAACCACATGCGTACTTTGGATTCACTCTGTTTAGTCCTGGGCATGGATTCCAAGCAGATAGCCATTGAAGTTCATCCATCTTTGGGTGATTTTGAAGGACCAACAAATATAACTATCCACACCATCAAGCAGTTGGCTGCTATGATTGAAAAACTGCGAGATATCAAATTACAAAGAATGCAGAAGGTTAGATGTTTCTTTGGTCTTCTAAAGCTTAGTAATGCCATTGAACTGGACCTGTGATAACCCTTTGTTCGTGCAGCTTCAAGATCTTGCAAGTACAATGTTCGACCTGTGGGAATTAATGGATACTCCAGATGAAGAACAACAGATGTTTCAAAATATAACTTGCAACGTCGCTGCTTCAGAACACGAAATAATTGAACCTAATGCTCTAGCTACTGATGTTATCACATATGTGAGTTATTCTGAATAATGAAAATTTTGGTAGTTAGTTTTGTTTTGTTTTGGCTTCTATTCATCATGATTTCACTGCTTATATGGGGGATTGAATAAAATGTATGTTGTGCAGGTTGAAGCAGAAGTCTCCAGATTGGAAGAGTTAAAGTCAAGCAGAATGAAAGAACTTGTTTTGAAGAAAAGATTAGAGCTAGAGGAAATGTGTAGGAAACTGCATATGGTACCAGCAGAAGATTCTGCTATTGAATATGTTATTGATGCCATAGATTGTGGTAGATCACGACCATCAAATCTTTTCTGCTAACATTTGTTTATGATTTTTTTTTTTTTTTTTTTTTTTTTTTATGCGTTTCATTCTTATCCTGTGCATTTATAATTCCATTGCAGGATCTTTGGACCCTGCTTGTGTGCTTGAACAAATTGACAGTCAAATTCATAAGCTCAAAGAAGAAGCTTTTGACAGGAAAGAAATTCTTGAGAAAGTGGAGAGATGGCTGGGTGCATGTGAAGAGGAGTGCTGGCTTGAGGAATATAACAGGGTTACTCTCTAAACTCTCATAATTTTATCATTTCCTCTAAAGAATGTTTATACATGGACATGCGCATATACACAGGCATTTATCTTGTTCACACCATCAGATTGCTAAATACATTTCTGTTCTTAGTTTTCATTATTTTCTAACTTATACAGGATGAAAACCGTTATAATGCGGGAAGAGGAGCTCATCTTACTCTCAAACGTGCTGAAAAGGCTCGGGCATTGGTTAATAAACTTCCAGGTAAAGACTATTGGCCTCAAATATAACAAAGTCGTTATTTTATAAATTTTTCTATGAGCTATTTGACATGGAAGTGAAATTTCTTCGGACATTGATGAGTTATGAGGTTTTGAGCTGTAAACGTAAACCAAAAGGATTAGAAGTATTCTAATAATGATTCCAATTTACAACATTTTTTTGTTCCATGAATGATTATGTAATGTCATTGCCGGGTCAAAAAATTGATTATCAAGTATTACTTGGCAAATGTAACTCCTTCAATTGTATAACGAAACCAACTAATATCTTTCCGTTGATTCCATTTTGACAATTTTTGCTTGTAACTTGATTAAATTCTTACAGGAATGGTTAGTGCTTTGACTTCAAAAACTATGTCATGGGAAAAAGAAAGAGGCATTGAATTCACCTATGATGGTGTAAGTAGATTTTGATATCCATATGGGTTTGTTAATAAATGGTTTTTTACTGCTATTCCTGATTCATACGAGCACTGTTAACTGTCTCATATGTTTTCTAGGTTCGTCTTCTCTCAATGCTTGAGGAATACACAATTTTAAGACAAGAGAAAGAGCAAGAACAACGCAGGCAGCGGGTACCAACTTTTATTGTTCAAATTTTTACCAGTTCTTCAACATTTTCATGTTTAAAATGGCCCCTTCACAATTGCTTTCATTTCAATTGTACACTTTAGGACCAGAAGAAACTCCAGGGGCAACTAATTGCCGAACAGGAGGCACTTTATGGGTCAAAACCTAGCCCATCAAAGCCTCAGAGTGTGAAAAAAGGTCCTAGAATGTCTACTGGTGGTGCGGGTGCTGTTGCCGGTGCTGGCAGTAGGAGATTTTCCCTTGGAGGAGCATTGCTTCAAACTCCGAAGCCTGATCATAAAGGCCTCCGGCCAGGCAGGAAAAGTGACAGAGGACATCAAAACAACCAGGCTTTTCACCTTGATGAGGGATTTGTTGAAGCTTTGTCAGCTGGTATGACTCATAACCTGTGAAGTTGCAGTAGCCGTTGTGAACATTCATGATTTCTATCTTCTCTAGTATTGAATTTTATATCACATCTTAATTTTTTTCCTGCTGAGGAGCTAGTTGCTAATTCTGTCCTGGTTGATTTCCTAAAGATGACACCGTTTCCCTAACATTTTGTCTCTGAATGGTTAAATTCCTGTGTTGTTTAAAGGTAAGAGAGGCTTGGATGGTCTCCCTGTAAAGAAGCATTCATTAGGTGCCAATGCTGGTGAAGGAGAATCACCAATGGTGGTTAGAAAGCCATTTGCTCCTATTCCTACCCCTACCGCACTTTTCTCGAACTCCACAAATTCATCAAATTCGCTGAATGATCTGAATGAGAAGCTGCAGAAACTGAATATGTCGTCTTCCAAGACTCCGATAAAGACAACTTCAATATCAGAGGAAGTGATAACACCAAAGATTATACCTATCCCACTGCCATCCACACCTTCTACCGTGTCGGTTCCAATGCAGACAGCCATGACGCCAGCTCTTCCACATCCTGTGGATCTCACTGCTCGTATTAGTGAAGATATTTCCGAGGTTGTCGAATACTCATTTGAGGAAAGAAGAGCTGGATTTGTACTTCCCAAAGCGCTCCACATCGAGGCAATGATACAAGTTTGATACAAACACCAAACCAGTTGACCTCATTTTTCTCTTACAAAGGATCAAAATTTATCGTTTCCTCTTTCCAAAGTCAATTTTAATTGGCTTTTTACCCGACGTGTGTACATATAAACCCAAATTTGATTTAAGGGTTAAGATTTTCAATGTGCTTGTTGATTTCCAAACTTTAGTCTTCAGTTTCAGTTGAAATCCATTGATTTGTGATATCTTTGTCCCAAGTGTGAAAAGGACAGCGGTATGATTTTCAACTTTCCAGGAGTCAATACGAAGAGACAGGACAACATTATCTTTGACAAACATATGTCCTTTGTCTTGTCTATGATCTATCATATAACAAAATGCAAAAGAATCAGTCCATGACTATATGTTTTAGCCACAAGTACATGCAAATTATATAATATGGTCCATACCTTTTTACTTGGTAATTATCATTTTAAAAGTTTATCATTGATAATAATGACTTTTTTCGCCAAAAAAAAAATGGTCAAGTTGAAGAAGAGTGGCATGAACAGTAAAATTGAGAAGTAGGAAGGCTAGTGTATAAGATTAACTGCCAAAATTCAAATGGTCAACCTTAGTAAAACTGAAAAGACAGAAAACTTGTCAGTAGGTGGGAAAGTGGCATTGCTCCAATCTTAGCTTTACAGCTTTCAATTATTATTATTTTTTCCTTCTTTCAACTAATTAATTTAATTTCTTAAAATTTATAAAAAAAAAAGAAGGGTTTTTGGTTAAGACAACCTCTTTTTTTTTAGAAACCAAGTGAAGTATACAGAAACTTAAAACCCTATAATTTAATAGTTTTGAACTTTTTATTAAAAAAGAAAAAATTCCTAAAATGGATGATGAGCTTTGAAGTGGGAGATAGCAGAACCGCAAAGATAAAAGCAGAAATGGCTGCCTCAATTTCAAAAACAAAACCAAGAAATTCAACACTAAAGTTTTAGAAATGCTACAAGATGAACGGAAGAAGAAGATTTGAGTTTGGAGTTTAGTGAACAGAATTCTGAAGCTTGACTTTCCGCCATTGAAGTCACTGCAACAGAGCTTCAACAGTGCAGCAAGAAATTCCAAAAAAAAAAAAAGATTATTTGTAAGAAATTGCAATAATTACGGAGAAATAATAAAAACAAAATCTTTGTGTTTGAAATTTGAATACAGAAAGAAATCATGAATTTTTAGGTTTGAATGAAAAACAAGAGAAATAAATAAATAAATTAACTTGGAAGAAAAAAAAAAGGCAAAAAAAAGTAAAATGGAAATATAAATTAATTAAATATGGTAATTTTTTTAAAAAAAGATGGCAATTTTTTATTAGAATAAATTTTGGTTAATAAAATGGTTCACGTCCGTCTTGGAAATTTAACAAAAGGCAAATTTTAATAAATGGCAAAGCAACCAAAATTGAAATGTTTAAATTGGAATTTAAAAAGAAAAAAAAAAAAAAGAGGTTGTCTTAACCAAAAACCCTTC